>JWZX01001608.1:0-25825 GCA_001275005.1 Chrysochromulina tobinii | reverse complement strand
CGGTGGCCCCTCCCCCCACCCCCCCCCATCCCTTCGGCCAGGGATTCCACCCGGGCGTCGAGTGCGACCGCTCGGGCATGAACCCGATCGTGGGCATGCGCTTCCACCTGCGCGGCCAAAACTACGACCTGTGCCAGGCGGAGTACGAGAAGCTGAGCGCCGCCGAGAAGGCCCAATACGAGGCGATCCCGCCCTCTGTCGGCGGCCGCATGGGAGTGGCTGATGCCGCCCCGGCCGCCATGGGGGACGGCGGGTGCCCTTGGCGCCCCCATGGCTGGCGTCAGCGCGCGGCGGCATGGGCGGCCGCGCACGCCGGCGGCATGCCCCCGGCCCACGGCGGCATGCCTCCGGGCCTCGCCGGCCGCTGCGGCATGGGCTGGCATGGCATGCCGGCGGCCCGCTTCGTCCGTGACGTGACCGTCTTTGACGGCACCCAAGTCTCTCCTGGCACCGCCTTCACCAAGATCTGGCGCCTCAAGAACGTGGGAGAGGTGCGTGCCCACCATCAGCTATCCTTGAGCTGCTCGCGGACCTGCCTTGCATGCAAGTGCTTACCACGGCGCCCGTGGGTATCCATGAGCTGCTCGCGGACCTGCCTTGCACGCACCTGTGCTCACACGCCCCCCCTCCCTCCCTCCCATTTTCCCACAGGTGCCGTGGCCCGCGGGAACCAAGATGCTCTTCGTTGGCGGAGACCAGATGACGACGGAGATGTCCGTGCCCATCTCGCGCGAGACGCCGGTGCAGCCCGGCGAGGAGGTGGACGTGGCCGTCGAGCTCACCGCCCCATCCGAGCACGGCCGTTACCTCGGCTACTGGCGCCTCACCGGGCCGCACGGCCGGCGCAAGTTTGGTCAGCGCGTCTGGTGCCATATCCACGTCGTCGACACGTCGGCCACGATGGACTCCGCCGCCTTTGAGAACCTGCAGGCGACGCTCGACGAAATCGAGCGCAAGAAGAAGGCTCTCGCGGCCACGGAGGCCGACGGCGACGGCGAAGGCGCCGACGACGGCGCCCACGACGGCGCCCACGACGGCGCCCACGACGGCGCCCACGATAAGATGATGCCCCCGGCAGCCCACAACGGCGCCCACGACGGCGCCCACGACGGCGCCCACGACGGCGCCCACGATAAGATGATGCCCCCGGCACCGACACCGTCGGCGCCGGGCTTCCCGATCGAGGCCTCCAAGGACGGCACCATCTCGGAGGACGGCTCGTACGTGGAGGTGGTTTCGTCCGAAGTGCTGGCGGAGGCCAAGGCAGACGCTGCCTCCACCGCCGTCGTCACCGACCCTGGGCCCTCGCAGGCGACCAACATGCTCGACACCAAAGGCGCGCTGCGCGCGATGGGCTTCAACGACGCGAGCCTCATCGAGGCTGTGATTGCTAAGAATGGAGCCGACCTCGACGCGTGCGTGCGCGACCTCGCCGCCGCGGCCGATTGGGACCCGCTGCTCGATGATCTCGAGGAGATGGGGTTCGGCAATCGCGAGCTCAACCGGACGCTCATGCTCAAGAACTCGGGCAACGTCAAGCGCACCGTCAAGGACCTCGTCGAGGCCTGAAGAGGCCACGTGGACTGAGGACTTTGGTCACGGCTGAGGACTTTGGTGACGGCTGAGGACTTTGGTGACGGCTGAGGACTTTGGTGACGGCTGAGGACTTAGGTGACGGCTGAGGACTTTGGTCACCGAGAGTGACGTGGGCTCACAGCTGCAATGCTGAAACAGAAGGGATGGTCAGGTGGGCGTACCCAGCTGGCTCGCATGGCATTTCCACGTGGCTGCGGCGGGGGGACGACGGTGGAGGGACGGCGGCGGGTGGCTCTGCTTGGCTCGATGCCTACAGAAGACAGCACGCACCAGGCATACCATGCCGCCGGCGGAGGGAAGCAAAGGGCGCCAAGGGTTAGGCCGGGGAGTGGGTGCCTGCGGCTGGAACGCGCATGGCGGATGGCATCCAGAGGCAGTGGAGGGACAAAAGTGCTAGGCAAGTCCAAAGTGCCAGGCGAGCCCAATGAGAAGAGCAATCGAGGCAGCCACGAGGGGCCAGATAGGTGTGAGGCTTCGCCGCCCAAGCATGAGTGCGAGCATCTCAGTGCCAGGTCTGAGACCCCGTTTTGTGTGACTGCTGTGTGTGTGTGTGTGGCCACACTGGCGACATCGGGACGTGGAGCTGTGCTCATCGCGAGCATGCCCGCCGGCGCTGCGCCAGGCCCGGGTGGTAAGAGCTTTTTATACAGCATACAGGTTACAGCTTTCGCGGGGCGTTCCGTCGACCGTCGCGTCCCGCGAGACCCGACCCGACCCGTCCTTAAAACGCACGTGTAAAACAAAAAGCAAGCACGTTAATACACGATATGGGCAATACCAATTCAATACGGTTCACGCATTTGGTAGGACAAAATCTTAAACTTCGAAAACTACTCACTTCTCGGACGTGTATCCACGTAAGCGAAACACGCTTGATAGTTCCTACTGACGCAGCCCTGCAGCACGCACACACAACATCTCACAGATCCAGCTCGAAGCCAGCCTTTGCTTGCACTGCGTTACGAATCGAGGACATTCCTTCCTCGCCGAGCCCGTTCCAGCACCTCAGGTTGGTCAATGCGCCATTAACGCGCAGGGCCTCGGCGATTGCAGTGATGCCCTCTGCAGTGTAGGTGCCGCCGCCGAAGGTGGTCACTCCGCAGAGTGAATTGTTGGAGAGGTCCAGGCTCGTCAGCGCGCCTGTGACAACGGCCTGTGACAAGTCCGACGCCAGCAGGATCGCATCAGGCGGCTTGAGTCCCTTGTAGGAGAAGTCAGCGGTGGTCTGGTCGCGCCGGATGCCGCAGAGCGAGATACCCTTCTGCTTGGCGACTTCGGCGAGCATCTTGGCTGACTCCGCATCAAGCTTATTGCCCAGGAGGTTGGTCACCGTCAGCGCGCCTGTGACAACAGCCTGTGACAGGTCCGACCCCAGCAGGATCGCAAAGGGCGGCTTGAGGTCTTGGTTGGAGAAGTCAGCGGTGGTCTGGTCGCGCCGGATGCCGCAGAGCGATATGCCCTTCTGCTTGGCGACCTCAGCGAGCAACTTGGCGGACTCCGCATCAAGCTTATTGTACCGGAGGTCGATCACCGTCAGCGCGCCATTGACACGCAGAGCGTCGGCAATTGCTGTGATGCCCTCCGCAGTGTAAGTTCCGTCTCCATCGTTATAATAAGAGAGGCCGCACAGCTCGTTGCCTGAAAGGTCCAACTGCAATACCATACAAAGCAAAGGTGTGGGTAGTTAACCGAAAAGGGATGTGTAGGGGGATCAGAACAGGATCAGAAAGCAAGCACCTCTGTCATGGAGCCTGTGACGCTCGTGCGGAGCGCCTCGGCGATCAGCTTGACACCAGCAGGGCCGATGTTCTCCCAGGACGCGTCCATAGACATGATCTTGCTGTCCTTGTTGCCGCAGACGGCGGCAAAGATGGCGCCCCAGCCCTCGTCCCCGAGCTTTTTGCCCCAGGATGGATGTCTGAGATTGATGGACGTCAATGCGCCTGTGACGCTCGTGCGGAGCGCCTCGCCGATCAGCTTGCCACCAGCAGGGCCGATGTTCTCGTCGGACGCGTCCATAGACATGATCTTGCTGTCCTTGTTGCCGCAGATGGCGGCAAAGATGGCGCCCCAGTCTTCATCCCCGAGCATGTTGCCCCTGAGGTCGACGGACGTCAATGCGCCATTAACGCGCAGGGCATCGGCGATTGCAATGATGCCCTGTGCCGTGTAGGTGCCTTGTTGGCTACCCCACCTGTCAGTCCAGATTCCGCATAGCTTGTTTCCGCGGAGGTCGATGCTCGTCAGCGCGCCTATGACGGCTACCATAGCCGCCACAGCTGTTGCTCCAACTGGGCTGATGTTGTTGCCCGCAACGTTGAGCTTTGCGAGCTTGCTTTCCTTATTGCCCTGCACTGCGTTACAGATCGCCGTGATGCCCTCGTCCTCGATTGAGTTGCGCGCGATATTGAGCTCCGTCAGCCCGCCCATGGAAGGCATGAGGATAGCAATGAGCGTGGCGCCCTCAGGACCAGTCCAGGCATCATAAAGGTTGAGCACTGCCAAAGTATCGGCGCGCATTGCCTCCACCGGGATGCCACAGACACTGCCGGAGCCAGCGCAGGCGATGGCTGCGAGCAGCAACGCACGAGGCGGCTCGCCCTCGCCCGTGCAGCAGTGCCTCAGAGCAGCCTGGACCGCAGCAGACACCAAACGATCCTCCTCTTCTTCTTCCTCCTCTTCCTCCTCGCTGCCATCGTCGTCCAGATTGACCTTTCGGACTGCGGCCACGTCCACCACAAAGCCATACCCTGTGAGCTGCTCCAGGTGGGGCACCAGCCGTCCCGCCCTCGCTGCCTCCCACGGCCGGCCGGCTTCGATGAGCAGCTCCACGTGGAGCTCCGTGATCTCGTCCAGCTGCCGAGGGTCAGCGTGCCCTTTACGGCCGCACAGCCGCGAGCAGAGCTCTCGGCGTGCGAGCGCACTCCACGCTCGGTTGACACCCTTGAGCTCTATCAGCGTGCCCATGCCGACCTTGGCCATCGCGGCTTCCGCGGCGTCGTCGTTCACGGCCAAAGCAGGCGCCCCCGCGGCGGTATGCTGAGACGTGGGACTGTCCGGCGTGAACGCCGGCTCAGCGAGCGCTGCTGCGCGCTCCTCGTCGCTCTCAAAGTCGTCCACTGCACCGAGCAGCTCACGCAGCTCGTTGGCACGATTGTCGCCCAATAGACAGGCAAACGCAACCTGAGCGTACTCAAGGGCCTGCTCTGCGAAAAGATTGCTGGCTCCCTCGATGAGTGAAGCTAGCTCATGGAGCGAGCACTCGTCGAGGCATGAGGCTGACCAATTGTCGTCGCACATCGCCCCGAGCGTGCGCAGCACCGTTGCGGCCGTCTCCTCGACGGGGAAAATGTCGTCCTCAGACGGATCGAGGTCGTCGAGCCAATCATTGAGTCTTCCTGCTCGCCGCGCTGCCTTGCGCGACCACACAACTTCCTCGCCCTCACGCCCACGCACGCGGACGCGCAAACCGCCTTCGGCCATAGTGACGACGAGAATGCGGTGCTCAGAACGACGCGAAAGTTCTGGTCGGCGAACCCTCGCGTCGCGTCGGCGCCACAGCAATGTTGGTTATGGCGCGCAAAGCTATACACATTTTATGACGTGACGATAACTGGACCTCAGCGACGTGTATGCGAGGGACGTGGCAAAGGTCACTCTCGGGCTCGGCGCTCAGTCTTCAGCCCTCCTCGTGCAAGCGCTTCCTTCTGCTGCCTCCGCTTCCGCTGCCTCCGCTGCCTCCGCTGCTACTGCTTCTGGCGGCGGCAGGCGCGCCGAGCGACAGGCCAGCACCACCGCCGCCGCCGCCGCCGCCGCCCGTGCCTTCGGTACTCGCCCCCGCCGCCGCCGCAATCTCGCGAACCAGATCGTCCGCCGCCGCCGCAATCTCGCGATCCAGATCGTCCGCGCGCTGTAGCACCGGGCACGCGCGGTCGGGCCAGAGCCCCCCTGCCGGCGGCTGCCAACCGAGAAGATCGGGCCGTCCGCAGGGGAGCCATTCGCCCTAATTAGGGACGAGCGAGGAGATGGTCGTCAGATGCGAGGAGATCGTCGTCAGATGCACTCAGATGCGAGGAGATTGTCGTCATATGCACTCAGATGCACTCAGATGCACTCAGATGCACTCAGATGCACTCAGATGTGCTCACCTGCCCTTCCGAGGCGTTGATGGTGTCGAGGGCGCCAATGTTCAGCGATCCTCGCACACTCGAGCGACGAAACACAACTCGTCCCCGGAGCATCGTCAATACCGGCGCGCCCCTAATTTGGAAGCCTTCATATGGGGTATAGTCGAGCGAATCATGGAGCGCCGTCTTGGTGAGCGTCCACGTGGACGAAAGATCCCACAGAACGATGTCCGCGTCTGAGCCCACAGCCAGTGTCCCCTGATGAGGGGGGCAAATCAGAGCTCATCCGAGGCCATCAGAGGCACTCAGAGGCACCCAGAGGCACTCAGAGGCACTCAGCGGCACTCAGCGGCACTCACCTTGCGAGGGTAGATGCCATACAGCTTGGCCGGGTTCGTGCAAGCAACCGCGACGACCTGGGTCAGCTTGAGAGGCGTCTGGGGACGGCGAGAGTGCGAGAGGAGCAGCGGCATGCGACACTCGAGCCCGGGCAAGCCCATCGGCACCTGTGGGGAGAGGAGAGAGGGCGTCGTGGTGAGCACTTGCATGCAGCGGCATGCGACACTCGAGCCCGGGCAAGCCCATCGGCACCTGCGCGATCCCGACGCAATCTCGACACAATCTCGACGCAATCTCGACGCAATCTCGAGGCATTTCGAGGCCATCAGAGGCCAGAAGGGGTAATCAGTGGCCATCGGAGGCAATCAGAGGCAATCGGCGGCAATCAGAGGCCAGAAGGGGATACTCAGAGGCACTCAGAGGCAATCAGAGGCAATCAGAGGCAATCGCCTTGTGAAACGGACGCGTCGCGCCATCCGCGTCCGCCATCGTCTTCGCCGCCTGCCCCGAATGCTCCGCCTCGAAATTATACGCTGAGTGGTCTGACGAGACCACCTGATGAGCGCGGCAATCCGAAGCGATGAGTGGCAATCACCTGTCTCCGCAGGGCGCTCTGATCCAAACACTTCAACCACCTGGAGCGAGCCGCTGCGCAGACCGTCCCACAGGGCACTCTGGTCGAAGACGCTCCGTAAAGGTGGTGAGCAAAGGAACTTGGCCGCGTCGTGTCGGGCGAGGCAGTCGGAGGTGAGCGCGAGGTACTGCGGGCAGGTCTCGCCGAATATGGGCAAGCCTCGCTCGCGCGCATCCGCGATCTCGGCCGCCGCTGCGGCCTGATGAGGGAGACCATCAAGTGGCGCTCAGTGGGGCATTCCAGCGGCCATCAAGGCGCCATCAAGAGGCAATCAAGTGGCCCTCGAGAGGCAATCAAGAGGCAATCAAGTGGCCATCCAGACGCAATCAGCGAGCGGGTTACCGAGGACACGTGGACGAGTAGCAGTGGAGTGCCGATGAGCTCAGCGAACGTCACGGCTCGGTGAGTCGCCTCGCGCTCCGCTAACGCCGGACGTGCGACGCTATGGTAGCGCGGCAGAGTGCGCTTCGCATCGACGAGTCGTTTGGTGATCCATGTGATGAGCTCGTGGCTTTCCGCGTGCACCTGAGGAGGGAGGCAATGCGCATGCTCTCAGAGGCAATCAGTGGCAATCAGTGGCAATCAGTGCTGCTCAGTGGCCATCCAAGCGTGTGTGCACCATGACCATGGCGCCATGTGCACGACAAAGGGCGAGGAGCTCGAGCATCTCATCGTCCTTCAGCCGGAGCGCGTCGTAAGTCATGTATGTCTTGATGGAGGTGTATCCCTCCCGGAAGAGCACCTCCAGATCGCTCAGCGCGTGCTCCACCGCGGGGTCGCTCACGATCACGTGGATGGCATAGTCGCACGCGCACTTGGCCGCGACTTGACGGTATGCGGCCACCACCTGGGCAATGTTCTGGCCGCGGTGCTGGCACGCAAACGGGATGAGGGTGGTCGTCCCGCCACATAGCGCTGCGATGGACGCTGTGAAAAAGTCGTCACACGGCGTCAGACCCGTGGACGTCTTCTGCTCGATGTGACAGTGCGAGTCCACTCCGCCCGGAAAGACGTGCAGGCCGGTGGCGTTGTGATCCTCGACCGTTCCGGGGGGCAGCGAAGGCGCGATCGCCGTGATGCGTCCACCGCTGATGCCAATGTCGGCGCGCACGACATCCTTCTCTGTCACGACCGTGCCGCCGCGGATTGTGACTTCGAACGACGTCATTTCGTTCCGTCAAGGCTGTGAATGTCCAAAGCTTCGTGTGAACTGCCCCCTCTGCACCCAAACACGGCGCTACCGCTAGGGACTACCTTCCAATCGTCCACCATATCGTCCATACGCGAGTCGCCACCAGGCTGCGCTCTACGCACAGCGACAGCGCACACATTTCTCACCACTCACTGTGCATGGAAGAGCCCCTCCTCCTCAATCATGGGAACATCATCACGGTGTTGAACTCCTCTGAGCATCCTCCCTCATGGCCTCACTGTCCGTACTATGGGAACATAATCACGGTGATAAACTCCTCTGAGCATCCTCCCTCATGGCCTCACTGTCCGTATCATGGGAACATCATCACGGGGAGACAGCATCAGCCATCACGCATCACGCACAACAAAGGGCACGAGAGACTGCTGCAGCTCCGCTTCGTGCTCCGCTTCGAGCTCCGAGCTGCTGCAGACGCATTCGCACAAAGGACAAGCACCCAGGACAAGCACATAGGACAAGCACATAGGACAAGCACATACGAGCCCGTTGGCGCTCGGATGGCCTCCCTCATTACAGGTCCGCCTGCGCGCGCCCCTTGGCGCTCAGGTTGCGCCCGAGCGTCGGCGCCACCTCGAGGGTACGGTACTGCAGGTACTCGCCGTCGAAGTTCATCGAGGTGGTCTCAACAATCTTCGTCTGCTCGAGGAAGGTGCCCGGGGCAAAGACACACTCCCCCTCGTGTGGGAAGCACGAGAGAAAGGAGATGTCCGTTGGGTTGACCGTGTCGCTCGGCGTGACCACATTGAACATGAGGACGGGTACCTGATGAGCGAGGCGATTAGGCGTCATCACAGGCGATCAGAGGCCATCATTGGCAAGCAGACGTACCTCCCTGACTTGGCTGCCTCCCTTTTGGACCACCACCGGACCGGTAGTCTCTTTCGAGACGCCCGCGATGCCTCGCTTCCAGTCGGGGGCGAGCGCAAGGTGGATCCGCTCCTCGTCGAAATCGTCATCGAGGTGCTTGATCTGCTTGAGCAGCTGCGAGTGCTGCGACGCCGCTTGCGCATCGTCGCGCTTCTTGGAGACGGAGAAGAAGCCGACCTCGGTCGCACCTCGCAGCTTGAACTCGTAGTGGCCCATGTTGTTCACGCCCGTCCAAAACGAGGACCTGATGAGGGAGGCCATCGGAGTGGATCAGTGGCCATCATCAGGGGCCATCTCCTGAGGGGCAATGGAGGCAAACTAGAGGGCATCTCAGGCAAGGACGTTACATTTCGAGCTGCTTGGCGGTGTTCTCGATTTCCTTGGCATCCGCGAGCTTGAGAGTTGCCGTGTCGTCGTCGCCCTCAGCCTTGGCCTTCTTGTGCGCCTCCATCAGGACGGCCGCCTTCTTGAGCAACATATTCCGATGCTCAATCTGCGCTGCGCGCAGCTTCCAGACCGCGTCGTTAAGCAGCACGCAGAGCGTGGGGTACGGGTGCGGTCGCTCGGGCGAGCAGACATCGTGCAGCGGCATGTTGATCGCGTGCGCCATCCGACTCGTGTACAGGCGCAACGCGAGCACGTGGCCACGGTGGAGGCCCGCCGCCACGCAGATCGGCATCTTGACGAAGACGCCAAGGTCGACATTGTCACGCCCTGCATCGATCCCATGCTCCTTGGCCTGCTTCTTGAGCCTCTCTTGTGACTCCGCCGCCGCCTTGGCCGCGCCGCCTTCGTCATGCGACTTGCCGCCGGCGCCGGCGCCGGTGGCCCTGACCGCTTCCTCTGCCGCGTCGCCCGCAAGGTACCTGTCATCCGACAACGGGGAGAGAGGGGAGAGGGGAGAAGCACTCAGAGGAGCATTCAGAGGAGCACTCAGAGGAGCACTCAGAGTACACTCAGAGAGGCCATCCGCGTACTTGAGCCACTCGAGGGTGGACCAGCCCGGGGCGTTGCGCGTCTCCGTATTGTCCGAGCGCGTGGGGTCGGGCTTGGCAATAATCTCGGCGATGATGCCGTCGATGCCACTGGCGCGCGACTTGTCGATGTCCTCTTGTGAGTTCAGGCCGAGGAGCACATGCAATGGGAAGACAGACTCGAGGGGCCGGCCGAAGCGCAGCTTCTCGAGGCAGAACTGCTCAGGACAGCGCTCGCGGTGGGCGTCAGCGGACCTCAGAGAGGCCATTAGGGAGAGGCGATCAGAGAGGCGATCAGAGAGGCATTCAAAGGCAGTCACCCACCTTGATCTCGCGCGGCGCCGAGTTGAGCGCCTTCTCCATCACGAGGAGTTTTGGCGTCGAGATACCGCTGTTGAGCGACACGGTGTTCAGCTGCACGTGCTCGTCGCACTTTTCGCACGTCTTGGCTCGGCCGAGCACGTCTTCGAGCGCCCACGAGAACGGCTCGGGGTCCTGGAGGCCCTTGCACCCAGGGCAGACAAACGAGGAGCGACACGTCTCGGCAATACCCACGATCGAGTCGATGACCGACTGCGCCTTGCTCTTGAACAACATGACCGAGGCCCACGCGTCGCGCCGCGTCGCCTTTGGGCAGAGGCACTCGATTGCAAGTTCCCACTCCTTTAGCCCATCCTTTGTCTCGGTCGTGGTCTTCGGTCGCATCTCGATCATCAGATGCGAGACGCCCGGCAAGACCGCCTTTGCCTTGAGGGTGGCGCCCGTGCCCGAAGGGGTGCGCCAGCTCTCGACCCACGAGCCCAAGCCATCGCAGGTGGAGATGAGGGACTCGAACAGACCAGTTACCGGCAGCCGGCCGAGGGAGATCGCGATCGTGAGCACCTCGAGCGTCTTCGCCTTGCCCTCGTTTTCGTAGGCCTCGGCGGTCGCGCTGAGCCACTGCTCCTTGAGCAGGTCCGCCTTCGGAAGGGGCACTCGCATCGGGACGATCCACCGCCGCCCACCGGCCGCGTCCTTGTCCGCGAGGTAGATGAGGCCCGAGGCACACAGCATCGAGATCATCTGCCCATAGTCCTCACGGCGCACCGGCAACCCGAGCGCGTCCCACATGTTGATGATGAGCTCCTCGTGGATCTCTCCCGTCTTCTCGAAGTTATCGGCGGAGTTGCCCAGCGCAATCTTCTCAAACTCGGTGCACAGCGGCCGCCCATAGAGGGCCCGTATCGCGTCCTGCGCCGCAATCATGCGCGACAGCCAGAGGCGGTTCCCCATCCGGGAGTCGCACATCGGCTTGAATATGCGGATGAGGTACTCTCGGTCAAGGAAGACGACCCTTCCTGTCGGATCCATTGCAATCTCGCCCTGAGCTTGGAGCAGCTTCAGCTGGTCTCTGAGCACGCGCTCGTCTGCTCCGGTCAGCTTGAGCGCGGGCACGAATTCGTTGACGTACATCATTGCCATGTCCTCGAACTTGAAAAACGGCTTGGGCGTGTTCTTCTGCTCAGCAGACATCGTGGAGGGGATGTAACCAATGTCGGCCGCACGCGCTGAGTCGATAAACTCGCGCCCATCGCGCAGGGCTCGAATGAAGACTGCTGTGAGGAACGCGTTGCGCGTCACGATCTGGCCCACGTGCGGCAACGCCTTCTCCTCCGAATGCCCCTTCATCAGCCCCTCGAGCTTCTCCTTGAGCGGCACAATCGACGTATCGCCGCCCGAGATGGACTGCACACATTGGATCGGACGCAGAATCTTGATGGTCTTCGCGCCCGGCGCAGTTGAGCTATGCAGCTTCGAAAACTTGTCAAGCTGCTCGTTGAACCAGGCAAGCTGAGGTGCCGCAGCGTTCTCGAGCTGCTGGTTCAGTGGCACCGACGAGCCATGCCCCGTCTCATGCCCCTTGACGATGTCGCACTTGGTCAGAACGGGGATGACCGTCACATTCGGCGCGCAGTGGCGCAGGTAGCTCAGCCACCGCTCAACGTACTCCGTGGCTTCCCGCTTTAGCTGGTTCACACCGAGCGCAGGGACGGTCAGGATGAACAGCGAATTCTCGGAGAGGTAACGCATCGTCGTCGACGCGCCCTGTAGAGCGCCATTGATATCCCAGACCGAGAGCGCCACCTGCTCTGCCCCCTCCCCGAGTGTGATCGTATCGATGGACACGTGGTTCGTCGACTCGTAGACGCTCGGAGCCGGCAACGGCAGCTGGGCGATGTTATGCTTCAGGGCACGCACGAGGGTGGTCTTGCCCGAGTCTGCGTGGCCGAGGATAACGCAACGGGCCGAGTAGGAGCGGATGTCGACGGCGGTGACCACCTCTTGGAAGTACTTGCGCACCGCACCGAGGCCCTGGCGAGCAATCGCCATCGGCGGGCGCACGAGCGGGTTGTCCTTGAACTCGGCCTTCTCGATGGTGTGCAGGTCGCAGATTGAGGGGTCAAGCGTCTGCAGCATGTTCTCCGATACGTCGAGCTGCTTGAGGTTGCGCAGCTTTGAGACGGTCGTGGGCAGGTACGGCAGCTTGTTCATGCGCACGTCTAGCCGCTCCAGCTGCTCGAGGTCGCCTACCGCGTGCGTCAGCTCGAATAATTGGTTGCCGTTCAGCTGCAGCGTGCGCATGCCTCGGATCAGGTTGATGTCTGAGGGCAGCGTGCTGAGCTTGTTGCTCGCGGCGCTCAGGTGCTTCAGGCCAATCATCTTGCCCACCATCGGCAAGGCCGTGAGCAAGTCCTTGTCGAGCGTGAGCTTGTCGAGCCAGGGCAAATCGGAGATCGCGCTCCACATCTGCTCAAGCTCGTGAGGTGGCACATCCATCTCCTTGGCCGCCGACACGACGCCGCCCCACTTGCCCTTGGTGCCCTTGTCCTTGTTCGCCTTCTCATCACGCTTGACCACGTTTGCGACGTCGATGGTCTTCATCGCGGTCGTGACCTGCTTCACGACGATCTTGACTCCGTTCGGCGTGAGGTCGTTGGTGTGGAGAACGAGCTCGGTCATGAAGGTGTTGCCCGAGAGCAGCGTGCCCATGAAGTAGGCCGAGATTAGCGACAAGTTCTTGCGCGACAGATCGAGGATGCGCACCTTCTTTACGCCTTTGAGCTGGTCCACTGGCAGTGTGCCGCCCTCGAGCGTGATCGCCTCGACCGACGAGCTCTTCTGCACAGCCACGGACAGGGCCAGCAGGCCCTTGGTGTCACTTTGCGGCTTGTCGCCAGTGTACTGCGACACGTCGACGATGGGGTTGCCCGAAAGGTCGATGGACTGCAGCACGGTGTTGGCGGCCACAGCGACTGCGAGGATGGAGGCGGCGGAGGGCGTGATGCCTCGGTTCCTGAGATCAAGCTTCTTGATGAGCGTGTTGTACTTGAGCACGCCGAACATGAGACGAGTTGCACCCGCGCCAAGGGTCTGTTCGTGGATGGCGATTTTATCAGAGCCGTGGGGGATCTCGAAGGGGGCGACTGAGATGGAGTTGAGGGCGCACCTGCAATCCTGCTCGAGCAACAGACCGCCTATGGACCATAACCCGTCATCGTCGATCGGGTTTCCGGTGATATTGAGCGAGGTGAGCGATCGGTTGTACTTCAACGACTGCACCATCACCGGCGCGCCAAGCTGGTTGTCGTGCAGGTCGAGCGTCGTGATGTTGCACGCGTCCGATCGGAGCACCTCAACGATCAACTGGCCCACAGACAGGTCAGTGAGCTTGTTGGAGCCCAAGTGAAGAGCTTTGAGCATCGGGCACTTGCCGGCGAGCATCGACTCGAAGAAGCGAGGGCCGCCGCGCTCACCGAGACCGATGTCCGTCAGGTCGAGCACGATGAGCGACGACTTGCGTGCCTTGTGCAGGTGATCAAGCACCGCGCCGCCCTCCGAGCCGCCTCCGGGGTTGATCTTGAGACGCTGGATGGTACGGTTGGGTGCCAACGTGGCGCCCAGGATGGCGCCCACGAACGCGCACGCCTGCCTGTGCATCGGCATGGTAGGCCCTCCGGCGAGCATCGCGGCGGTCGCTCTGGCCGCTTCGGCGGCGGCGGCGCCGGGGGTGTCGTTGGCGATGAAGCCGCCGTAGCCCTTCTCAAACAGGTCGATGAATTCCATCTTCTTCATCCCGTTGAGCTCCTGGACGGGCAGCATCGCGAACGCGGTGTCGCCCGTCTTGCTCGGCTGCTCAAGGATGAGCGAGACGAGCGTCGTATTGGTCGAGAGCGCGTCCGCGAGCACCTCGATCTGCTCGGGCACCACGGACGCGAGCGTGAGGGAGGTGAGGGTCGAATTCGCCCGTAGCAGCCCCGCGAACAGCGTAAACGAGCGCCGAGATCGAATCTGGTCTTTCTCCTTCAGATCCACCCGGTGCGTCGGGCTCATGTTCTCCTTGAGCCCGTACATGTCCGAGTAGCCCAGCTTGCCGTTCATGTTACTGATCAGGGAGAGGCCGATGCTCTCGCGCTCGTAGTCGCCGATCTCGCCGCCCGAGGAGCCAATGTTGAGCGCCCTGAGCACCGAGTTTGAGCGGAGCACGCCGGCGAGCACGATCGCATCACAGTTGGCCTGCGACGTCCACGAAAGAACCTCCGTCTTGTCCGTGAGCGTGAAAACGTCGCATTGCAAGTAGTGGATCGAGGCAAACTTGGAAAGGAGCAGCGCCTTCCCGATGGCCTCCTTGGCCCGCGTGTCGAGCCACCAGGTCCTCTCGGCACGCGTCGTGGGCTCCTTCTCAATCACGCCCACGGATTGGAGCGTCGGGTGGAATTGGAGAAGCTGGGACAGCGTGATCTCGCGACCGGGAGAGTTGTAGCTCAGGTTGAGGATCTTCAAGGCGGTGCACGTGCGTAGCGCGGTACAGACGACCTTGATGCCGTCGGGCAGCAGCCGATTGTTCTGAAGGTCGAGCTGGATCAGCGTCTTATTCGAGCTCAGCCCACGCCCAAAGGGGCGGATGTATCCCTTGAGGTCTCCGAGGACGTTGTGGCCGAGATCGAGCACGGTTAGCGCCGTGCTCGTCGAGAGCATGCGCGACAGGCCGTTCGAGTCCTCGATCTTGGTGCCCACGCCGTTGTTGCGCAGGTCGAGCTGCTTGATCTTCTCATTGTTCTCACAGATGAGCCAGAGCGCGATCAGTCCAACCTCGGACAGCTTGCACTCCTTCTTCGAAAAGTCCCAATTAGGACGGCGCTTGGCGAGGCGCGTGCCGAGGTAGCCCGCGGCGATGCGGCACGTGTTGTTCATGAACGGGTTGTTGAGGAACTCTGCAGCGGTCAGGTCCGTCTCCCACGTCTCCCAGCCCGCCTCGGCCTTGAGCAAGAGATCCTGTGCAAACAAACCCTCCTGGAAGGAGAGGTGCTTGAACTGGTACTGCGCGGGCGCGAGCTCGGTTTGCGCCTCGAGTGTCTTCGTGAGCGGCAGCCCCGCATCCTCCTTGTTCAGGTGCATCCACAGCGTCAACCCCTCCGTGTTCACCTGCTCGACGAGCAGCGCCGTGGCGACGTGGACCGCCGAGAACTCGCGACGGCCGGCGAGCTGGTTGGACACGGCCACGTGCCGGAGCATCGTCACCCCAAGCATCTGTGCGCGGTTTCCCAGCAGCATCTTCAGGTTCGCATTGACGAGCATCATCACCGTGTCGACAAGCTTCTTGGGCATCGAGAGCTCGATGCGGTTGAGCTCAGTGCGCTGCACCTCGGGCTTGGCCGCTTCGCGCAGATAGTGCGAGCCGTGGCGAAAGACCTCGTACACCTCCTTGGCGTCCAGGTTGAGCAGCTTCTTATTATCCTTATTGCCCGACTGCTCATTGTTCTTCTTCTTGGCCGCATTCGACGACTCCTCCTGCATCTTCTTCTCGTTGAAGTCCGTGTTGTTGGCGAGCTCCATCGAGAGCGCGGCCTTGCGAGTCGGCCGGTGTTCGCGCTCCTTGCGCTCCTTTTGGTCGCCGCCTCCGCCTTTCGCGTCGCCGCCAGCCGGGCCCACGACATCGACGGTTTGGGTCAAGGCCGAGCGGTCGAGGTTGAAGAGGCGCAGCCAATCGTGGATCAGCAGATCGGTCGAGGTCCGGTTGCCTGGAAGCAGGCGCTTCGAGACGGCAGAATCGATGCCGATCTCATAGAGCTCGATACGGTTCGAGGGCAGCTTGGTCAGGTCCTCGCCCCCCGAGGTGAAGATGAGCACGAGCAGCGAGAGCAGCACGGGGATGCCAGTCGCGTCCACGAGGAAGATGAGCTTCTCCTCGAGCAGCCGATCGAGCTCCTCCACGGGCACCGTCCCCTTGAGGCGGTTCCGGAAGAAGTTGTAGTGCTCGATGGCCACCCCGTTGGACTGCTGCCCGAGGGCGAGGATCTCGTGGAAATGGACCTCGACCTCGCAGAAGATCGAGACGAAATTGACGCCCAATTTCTCAGCGACCTCGATCTGCAAGAGCGCGAACCGGAAGTGCGTAGGGTCGAGGTGGTCGAACTTGTTGTCCATGAACATGCAGTTGACCTGCAGGACGGTCGGGCCCGGCTGGACGCCAGCCGCCAAATCGGCCTCTTCCTTTTCTTTCAGGGCTGCTCGCATGCTCGGATACACAGGGGCACGAGTCTCGACGCTGAGCTCCATCCCGTCCGTGAGACGGTTGACGAGGTCCTTGATTTGGGTGCCCGTCTGCAGCACGATGCGCGCGCGCGTCACGTCGCTCACACACGTCTCCGGCAAGATGTCATCAGGGAACCGATCGGCATAGAGTTCGAGTGCCTTCGAATGGATCTTGACGGGGTCCTTGACGTCACCAAATTGGATATCCTTCTCGAGCTTCTTGCACTCGGCGTCATCACGGGCTACCTCGATCACAAGTTTCTTGAGGATCTCCTTCCACGTGGGATTCATCTTCTCATGCACAATATAGAGCTCATCGGTGCGTTGCATGATCGACTTCCACATGCCACTCGGGTTGTCGAGCGATTCGGGGGTCACCTCCTCGTCCCCGCCCTCCGTCGCCACCTCTCCGGCCTCCGCGCCAGCTACCAACGCCGCCGCCCTCTCCTCCGCTGCCTTCTTGGCCGCCGCCCTCTTCTCCTCCTCCGCCTTCTTGGCCGCCGCCTCGGCCGCTTTGGTCTTAGAATTCTTGCTCTTCGTCGTATCCGTCTGCAAGGACAAGCCCGCAAGCCGCTTCTTCTCTTGTTGCTTCATGTAGAGGACCCCAAGCTGAAGGGCTACCTTGTTGGGGAGGTTTTCACGGCTGTTGATGTCCGCAAGGCTGCAGAAGCCCTCCAGAATCGCCGCCTCGAACTCGTTCTCCACATACGCTTTGGTCGCACAAAGCATCTCGACGCGGCCCAACAGGCTCACGCCGGCGGCCGTGTTCGGGTTCGTCAACTTCTTGTCGAGATCAATCAGGTACTCGCAGCTTGCCTTGTTGCGCACGGGCATACAGAAGTTCGACCCGAACGCGTTCTTCTGGCGCCGAGCCGGATCCCAAACGGGCTTTCCATCGACAAGGTACTGCCAGGCGTGGGGTCCCCACTGCGTCTCGAGGTCATTGCGCACGACGGCGCCGATCTTGCGGTACGCGTCGTCGAGGTTCTTGCGGACCTCGCCGAGCGAGAGCAGGTGGTCGAAGAAGACGTTACCCTCCATCTGGATATTGATCACGCGCCGCTGCTGCTCGTTAGTGAGCTGGTTGAGGTTCATCACGATGAAGTTCTTGTTGTACGCTTCGAGCTTGACACCCTCCGGGCGCGAGGTGACGAGCACACGATTGCCCGAGGGCACGACCTCCTTGTGCACAAACTCCTCGATCTGGTCGCGCAGGCCCGCGGCCTCGTCGACGCCGTCGAGGAGCACCACGAGCGCGCGCATGTCGTACGCCTGCATGAGCATCATGCACCACGATTCGAACTTCTTGCCGCTGTACACGGACTCGATGTAGCGCTCAAGCAGAGTCTGCTTCTTTCCTTGCCCCGGTACCTTTTCGTTCTCGCGCAGCAGGTAGATGATGCGCTGCACGAAGACAACGATCGGCACGAGCCGGATGCCATCACCCATGCCTGAGCCGCGCAGCAGCCGGTCGGCGAGCGTGTACACCGCCTGCTTGGCCATCCAGGTCTTGCCGGTGCCCGGCCCAGCGCGCACGAGCACCGGCTGCGTCGCGTGCGTGCCGTTCGCGCGCTGGGGTGAGGGCACCAAGAGCAGAGTGCAGAGATCGAGTACGCTGCTGACCTTCCACTCGGGAGGGATGACGCGCGTGTTGTCCAGGGCGTCCGTCGCGGTCGAAATATGCAGCGTCTGGTCCTTGATGCGCAGGTGGTTGCCCGTGATCGCATCCTCGACCATCGCCTCCTTCACCACGATGTCCTCGCAGTAGTTGCACCGCGCGGACTCGTACTCTGCTACAGAGGGGAAGCGCTGCGGGCTGTGGTTAAACTCGTTCAGAGCGATGGTCGCGTAGATGCTGGACTGGGACGGGATTGTGCACACGTAGCAGCGCGTGCCCTTGTCTTCCGTCTCGCGTGCCTCGAGGATGCGCACCTGCATCTTGTTCGTGAGGGAGCCGACCTTTTCCGAGTCGGATGCGTTGCAGCCGGAGCTCATTGCGAGCGCCTTCTTGCGGTTGAGTACCCACACCTTCTTGTCGTCCGGCACGACCTCCCCTCCGGGCAGAGGCACCTCATCGAGGTTGACGGACCCGTCGGCGGTCTTTGAGGTGATCCAGCCCGATATGAGCTTTCCATCCACCTTGAGGTAATGGCGCGAGCCAATTTTGACGTCCAAGTCGCCCGTCGACATGTTTTCGACCGGAAAGGGTTCGACCGTCGCGTCGACACAACTGCCCTCGTAGAGAATGAGCAGCCGGGTGCCCGGGTTATAGCGAGGGTTCGAGCCGAGCACCATCGTGAAGGGCGTCGGGTCGATGGTTACCTCGTTGTCGGTGCCGTCGCGCTTCAAGACGACAGTGTCGTCGCGCAGCCACCGTTGCACGGTCGCCGCCGTGCTCTCGGTGGCTCCTGGCTTGCGAATGCCTACGCGCGCCCCTTCACCGCAGCCGTACGCAAGCCACGGGTTCACTCGGATGAGGGCCGCGCGCGGCTGGTCATGGTCGCGCCAATCCAAGCGCAGGAAAATGTAGCCGTCGGCCTGCAAGCCGTCATGCTCCAGCCCATGCTCCGAGCCGAGGTGCCACGAATCGGTGAAGATCACACGCTCGGTGAGGGGCGTCCCCTTGTCAGGCGAGAGGCGCACACGCCCAATGATCTTGCCGCTCGTGAGCGAGCGAAGCTCAGTCATCTCTGCCTCGGGCAGCGTCGAGATGTCGCCATACGCGAGCTCAAAGCTCGCCTCGAAGCAGTTGAACATGAGAACGATGCGGCATGGCGGCACGTGTTCATGACGCGAGGGCGCCAGGTCGTCCTGCCGACCGGGCGGCGGCTTCGCTTCGTTGCGGTCGAATCTTACTTCCTGCATCGGAGGGCCGCACTTTCGGGAGAGAGCTTCGAACAGGTTGGGCGCAAGAGGCTTGCGATTCATGATCTCATCGGTCAGGTACTCAACCTTCTTCTGCAAGCCGCTCGACAGGGTGACGAACTTCGCCGCAGGGATCGCCGCTTTGGGACCCTCGCGGCGCGCTCGCCTGCTCTACGATTGTGGCGAGCTTGCCTCCTTTGCCAGGCGCGGCTGGGGCAGCCGGTGGGGGCGCCCCTTTTGCAGGCGCGGCTGGGGCGGCCGGCGGCGGCGCCCCTTTCGCAGGCGCGGCGAGCGTGGCTGCCGCGACAACCGTGGTGAGCGCACCCTTTGTTGGTGGCGCCGGTGGTGCCCCTTTGCCGGGCGCGGCTGGGGCACCGCCAGTCGGCGCTGCTGGCGCAGCTGGCGGCGCACCCTTTGCGGAGGGCGCCCCTTTGTTGGGCGGGGATCCTTTGTTGCGATCCGAGTCGAGCTTGCTGCCACGCTTCGAATCCTGTTGCGGAGCACCCTTTGACTCTTTGACCTTGTCAATCGGCAGTTCCGCTGGCTCAGGCGTCTTCGGCTTGGCCGGCTGCTTCGGCGCCATCTTCTTAGATGGGACACTGCCTAAGACCGCTCAACTCGAACACACCACGAAGGCGTTCAGGGCGGGATGGTTTAGAGGTGCCAAACCCTCATGCCCTTATGCGTCGTTCCGAAACTTGGGTGGTATTTGGACAGAGTTCAAAAACAGAAGTTTTGTCGTTTTTCCCAAGAGCGGACGGCCTGTGCGCCAGATAACTTATTTCTTTCTCATTGATGGTAACAGTCAGAATTCGTCACCCGGCCATCCAACGCGGATGATCATGCAACCGACCCTTTCTTTCTTTGGCCTATGCTGCGTCGGCGGGGCCCCTTCAGGGCCGCTGCCGGGTACGGTTGGGTCGGTTAGGTCCATGCCGGTCGATCGGTGCGCGCTTGCGTGTGTCGTTCTGAGCGGAAGAGTTGTTAACGGGTCGGTTCAACTGACCTTTATATCATAAACTGCTGCCCACTCCCGGGTGAGATGTCGGGCCCACCACCTCGCGTCCTGCTCCTTTTCGCCGCCCTCGTGGTGAGCGTCTACCTGCTCATCCCGCCGCGCACGTGGCGCGACATTCACAGCTTCACCATCCTGTCGGAACGCGCGCTCGTCGAGCAGGTCGAAGACGGCTGCCGCATCTGGGCCGGTGGCTGCCCCCCGCCGACGGACCTCGACGCGCTCTCCTCGCCGCCGCCACCCGTGCACGCGGCGCCGCCTCCGACGCCCGGCTGCGACGCGCAGGGCGAGTGCACCGTCGAGACGCTCGTGCGCCGGCACGCTGTCGACAACACCGTCGTCGTCACCTTTGGCAACCAGAAGCAGGCCATCTTCACCGAGAACTGGGTGTACCATTTGCGCCGGCTGGGCGTGGGCGGGCTGCTCGTGGGCATGATGAACGAGCAGCCGTCCGAGCCACGCTACGTGCAGTTCGCCACCAAGCTACGGGCGCTCGGGGTGGGCGTGTACACTGTCAACTCGGCAGAGGTGGCGCGTCAGCCGCAGGGCGGACGGTGGTTTCATGTGCTCCCGCTGCTACGCACGGGCGCGCGCGTGCTGCTCTCGGACTCCGACGTGACGTGGCTGCGCGACCCACGCCCGTACTTCGTGCGACTCGAGGCAGCCCACCCGCTCCTCGACTTTACCGTCTCCTCCGACGCACAAGGTGGCACCGACGGGCGACGGCTGCGAGCGCGAGCGCGAGCGCCCGCCGCGGCGCCCGCGACGGCGCCCGGGCGACGGTTGCGAGAGAAGAAGCGGCGACGTGGCCGACGTGGCCGACGCAGTGGGGTCGGTGGCGATGAGGGTGACGACGAAGGCCGGGCCGTTGGAATGATTGACGCCGTCTCGGGCACGAGCGACGACCTCGACATCGAGGCTTTCGGACACTGCGGCGGCCCGAGCCTCAACATTGGCATCATGCACTTCCCCCCTGGTCGACGGCCGGGCACGCTGCTCGCGATGGAAGAGGCGGTCGCCCATCTCGCCTTCGAAGGGAATCTGGGTCGGGTCGACCAGGGCCCAATCAACTTTCGATGGCGGTTCGGGGCAGGCAAGATGGGGCAGCCCGGCGCATTCCGATGGAAGCGGCCCCTCTTCCCAGTCCAGGACGAGTCGGGTTCACGCCTGTGCGGCTTCTGCAACGGCTCGTCGGTGGGTATTGCATGCTGATGACCTCTGATTGCACCCGACGCCCATGCGGCTTCTGCAACGGCTCGTCGGTGGGCGGGGTGCTCCCGTCCGCGCAGTTCCGCATGCATGTGCTCACCACGGCGCCCTCTCTTCCCCACAGGTGGGCGGGGTGCTCCCGTCCGCGCAGTTCTGCAACACGCTCACGCACTCGGTGCTGCAGCTCTGGCGCGCCGTACCGGGCACGAGCGCGTCTCAGTCGGTCGACTTGCCTAATATGGACGACTCGGTCGCTCCGTATGCGGTGCATGCTACCTGGATGCGTCAACAACGGATTGAGTGCGCTGATGGGCTTGATTGCGCCTTGAGTGCCTCGTGAATGCGCCTTGAATGAGCCTTGATGGCATCCCTCCTTAGGTAAATGAGCCTTGATGAGCCTTGATGGCATCCCTCCTTAGGTAAATGAGCCTTGATGAGCCTTGATGGCATCCCTCTTAGGTAAATGAGCCTTGATGAGCCTTGATGGCATCCCTAATGAGCCTTGATGGCATCCCTCCTTAGGTACAAGCTGATGCGCTTACGCGAGGAGATGCTTTGGCGTGACCCGCCGACCTGGTACGGTCTACCGGTCTCCCGGTCTCCTGGTCATCCGGTCGCCTCCAACCAAGCCCCCGACCAAGCACCCTACCAAGCCCCCGACCAAGCACGCTGCCCCTCGACCGCCGACGCGCCTCACGCCGACAGCGAGGGGTGCGCGGCACGCGCGGGCGGAGGGCTCGGGCCGATCGAGCCAGCGGCCGGCTTCCTCGTCTATGAGCCGCGGATTGAGGCCACGTGGCTCGCCCGCCCGCCCTTGTCCAATGGCGGCATCCCGACGCACCACCTGACGATCATGCTCGAGCAGCTGCGCCAACTGCGCAATGCCTTCTTCTTGGCGCGCGCGCTGGGTCGAGCGCTCGTGCTGCCGACGGTGACGTGTACGTGCGAGATGGGCTTCTTCATCTACCACATCAAGGAGGATTGCCGCGCGCCAGACCATCCGACGCTCCACCTGCCGTACGCTTGCTCTCTCGACCACGACCCCTTGGCTGCGCCTTGATGACCACTGATTGCGCCTTGATGACACCCCTGAGTGCGCATTGATGACCACTGATTGTCAACGACTACTTCCCTCCTCAGCTACAATTGCTCTCTGGACCACTACCTCGACCCTGTCAACTTGAACACGTCGCCCTTTCTCCATCGCGAGCGCTCCTTTTTAGGCAACCCGCGCACTCCGAGAGACCTGCTGCTGCACTCGACGACGCGAGTACGCGTCGCCGACGCCGCCGACGCCGCCGCGACGATCGCAAACGGAGCTCCCGACTCGGAGATTGCGATCCCCGCGGAGATTGCGATCCCCGCGGAGATTGCGATCCCCGCCGGGCTGAGCATCTCCGCTCTCCGCGCCCGGCTCGGCGCGCTGCCCACCAAGCTGCTCCGCGTCGACGACGTGCTGCGCGCGTTTGGCGGCTTTGACGAAACCGCTGAGGGGCGGCGCGAGCTCACGACCTACCACGAGGAGCTGCAAGAGCTGCTCTCCTCGTGGTGCTGTACGGCGGACGAGCGGTTCAAGCGCACGGCGGGCGTCATCCCGTATGTGCTTCCACCGTTTGAAGGGCAGGACGTTTGGCGCGCTGGCCGTTGGACTTTATGGGCGGCGAAGGCGATGGCGGACATCTTCGACGCCGCCGGCGATGCGGCGCGCGCCAAAGCGATACGGCCGTAGTCACAACGTCGGTCGAAAAGCGTCCTTCTCCTAGGGACCAAGTACCCTAGCGTTCAGAGCCGTGTCGTCGGGACGCTAGCTCGTAGCTGTGAACACAATAAGAACACAAACTATTAAGGTTGGTGGTTTTTTCGAAGACGCTTAGTCCTAACAAGGGGTACATAGTCTCCGAGCGGCAATTTGCTCGGGCGCCGCCTTCGGCCCCACATACCAATACCGTCATGCACTATACTGTGTAGTCTACTAACTTACTAACAACTTGTTTTGTACCATACGCATGACCATACGACGACGCTCGTTGAACCCGCAGCCACTCCTATAGCTTACCGGTACCGCCGAGAGCGACAGTGCTGACATACCTCATCCAGGTCAGCTGGGCAGCCCCTTGCCCTTCCCCAATCGGTCCGTGCGCACGCCCTTCTCCCACATGGCGCGCCGTTCGCCGAGCGCCGACTCGACGCGCCGCGTGCGCGGGACCTCGCGCTTCCGGACCACCAGAACGTGCGAGATATGGTTCACGCGATCCTTCATCCACAAGCCGAGCGCCTTCCGTACGGTGTCGTGCGCGCGGTGGCCCACGTGCGTGTCGACGAAGAAGAGATCGTTCTCGTGGAAGAGGCCTGATGAGCGAGGCAATCGGTGGAAATCAGAGGCGATCTGCGGAGCACGCACACGCGCGAGCGGGGCTGCGTTCGTCTCCGAGCGGCGCACGCGTCGTCTCCTCGCTCACGTACGTCTCGTTGTGCACGAGCGGCGCCGAGCCGTCGGGGAAGAAGAAGGCGCCTTTCCGGCCGCCGTAACGCTGCCCCTTGGAGTTCGCACCGGTTGCCACGTCCTCGATGCAGTAGTAGCCGCCCGGCCGCAAGTACGGCCACCAGCGATGCAGTGTCTTCTCCATCACGGGCGGGTAGTGATCGCCGTCGTCGATGATGATGTCCATCGAGAGCGGTGTGAGCGCGAGCTGCTTCACCTGCTCCTCCGACTTGGAGTTGGCGTGGAGGATGTGCACGCGCGGCTTCTCGGCAAACATGCGGCGCGCGCGAGAGATGACCTTTGGGTGGATGTCGACGCCCCACACGTGGGCGTGCTCGAAGTAGTCGTGCCAGACCTGCAGCGACTGGCCCAGGGCGATGCCGACCTCGGTGATGTTCGCGACGCGGTCGCGGATCGGCTCAAAGAGCGCGTGGTACAGGTCGGTGTACTTGTGGTCGTCGTGTCCCTTGTCGGTGCCGTAGTAGAAGGCGAGGTCCTCGAGCGAGGGCCGAGCGGCAGTCGAGGCCGCTGCGGCTGCGGCCACCGGTACGGCTATGCCGAGCATGCCGTCAAGAGCGCAGGTGGAAGGCCGAGAGCGAATCGGCCATGCGAGACGTTATTCACAAAGTCACTTGTATCCGGTCACTCCACTGACACTCCACACCCGACCACACTCCGTCTCGAAGGACGGTTCCGCTGCCCTCGGTCTACACAAGTACTCAGAACGGGTAGCTCTTAAGGTGACCTTAGTCAATCCCGAGTGGACCCGAGGCGTCACACCCCCCCCTATTTCGTGTCCAACTTGGCGATGATCATGTCAATCTTCGCCTCGAGAGTGTCCATTTTCGCCTCGAGAGTGTCCATCCGTGAGGTTAGGCTCTGCATCCCGCTTGTGGATGCGTTGAATGCCTCCACCTTGGAGTGGAGCTTCGTCAGCAGCCGCTCCACCTCGGTCCGCGTTGATGCTGCCGTTTTCGTCACGGTGCGCGTGATCGTAGAGCTCACGAAGGTGCGCCACTTCGAGGTTGATCTCCTTTTTGAGGCAGAGCTCGAGGAACTGGCTCCATTCGAGACTGCCGGTCGCCTGGCTCCCTTCGAGACTGCCGGTCGCGCCCGCAGGCCCTCCTACTGCGACCCCTTCATTTCCGAAAGCCTTTTGAAAGCCACGGGTGAGGCTCGAGTCGGCGCCCTCGGCGATGAGCGTTACCCAAGAGAGTGAGGCGAGGAGGCCGACCACGAGGCCGGCGACCGCAAGCGACCACACGCTGATGAGAAGGTCTAGGATGGCCGAAAAGGCGTGGTTCGATTCGACCGTAACGTCGGCAACGGAGACGCCGACAAGATTTCCAACAATGTACAGCCACCACTCATAAAAGGAGCACATATCGCTGCCTTCCCCACTCGCGAGGTCTGCGGCCACGTCCAGCATGTACGCATCGCACTCGATCCACCAGAGAAGGACAGCAAAGAACGCGGCGACGGCGAAGACAGTTAAAGGGATGAGAATAATGGCAAACACGAAAAATGTCATGAACGGCGCGCAGCATCCGGGGCATCGCTGATGCCGTGCGTGCGCGGGGCCCGATCCGGTCGTGATCTTCGGAGTCGGCGCAACTGTCCGAGACCTGCGTGCCAAGGCCACCGCAAAACCCGGCACCATTTCTGGAAGGGGAGACCTGGCCCGAGGTCTCCTTACACGTAGGAACCGTACCTGAGCACGCGCACGCGAAAGCGACCACATGAGATACTGGGCATGCGCGGGTAATGCGCGGGCGGCGACGCAAGCGGTGCCGCATACCCCCTGTGAGCACGCGGACGCGAAAGCGACCTCACTTCGGAGATTAGAACCCCCTGTCAAAACTTTTCCGCACTTGGTAACATTTTTCCGCAATTTGAGGCCTCGAGAAAAAACTCCGCGTTCGAGCGATTCC
>JWZX01001607.1:0-12680 GCA_001275005.1 Chrysochromulina tobinii | reverse complement strand
CTCGCGAGGACCTCGCCGCCCTCGAGAAGGACTACGAGGAGGTCGGCGCCGAGTCGGCCGAGGGCGAGGGCGAGGAGGAGGGCGAGGAGTACTAAGCGTACTCTCCCCCTCCCTCTGCTGATCTGCTCTCTTTGATGTGAGCCAGATGGGGCTCCGTTGCGATCCCGTACTATCGCATGCGGGAATGGTTTATCACGGTGTGAGTATCCACGTCGTCGGGTAGGGTAATCATACAAAAACCTTCGTGGGCGCTACACATTATGCTTCCAATAAGAGTGTTGTGATCTTCTCTCTTGGGTTGGAGCCAAATCTCGACACTTCTCAGGTTACGTTCAAACACCTCCAATTCTTACTGAACTGTGCTGTGAAGCTGTTTGTTTCTCTTTTCAGACGCACACGCGAAGGAGAGCGGCAGGCACCATTGAGAGAGACGGCGCATTGACTCACTTGCCAATAGAGCACCCAGGGGTCGCCTCTTCAGTCAGCCGCATGCCGCCACTCTTCGCACCGCTCTCACACGCCGATCGGCGCGCCTTGAGCGGGACGCCGGCTTCTGGCGTGCCTCAGCAGCTCGCGGCGCTCCTGCAATCTCATCACGCTCGCGTCATTGACCTCTTCCGCGCCCTGGACAAGGACGCAGACGGCGCGGTGACCAAGAGGGAGCTGGCCGAGGCGCTCCGGTCGCTCGGCGTCAAGGCGAGCGGCCTCGAGCTTGACGAGCTCTTCGAGCAGCTCGACCCAGATGGCAGCGGCGGCATCGTGTTCCGCGAGTTGCAGAAAGCCATCCTCGCCGCGAACCGCGAGCCGAGCCCGTCGAAGGGCAAGCGCGTGCAGGCCTACCCGTACCAGCACAGCACCCGGCCCACCTCGCGCCCGGCCTCGCGCCCGGGCTCGCAGCCGCCGTCCCAGCCGCCGTCGCCGGGGCGCGCGGCGTACGGCCGGTGGAGCCAGTACGATCAGTACGAACCAACCGAGACGACCGGCGGGTCGGGCGCGGCCGCGGCGGCGGACGAGGGCGCGAGCGGCCTGGGCGGCGTGATGGACGAGACGGGCTCGGTGACCGCGGGCGAATTCGCGCGCCTCGACGAGATCATCAAGGTCGCCATCGCCGAGGCGGCCCGAGACGGAGAGACTGGAGGTACCAGTGGTGGCGTGACGCTGCTACGCGTGCTCTCGGCCTATGAGCTTGTGCTGCAGCGGCACGGGATCCCGACGATCGAGGACACGCGGCACTACCAGCTGCTGCTGGAGCTCTCGCTGCTGCCCCATCTGGACTGGCGTGACAAGCTCAGCGCCTTTCAAATCCAGCATCGCACGAGCGCCGCCACCCATGGGCGCCTACCGGTCCACCCGTCGCCCCTCGTCGGCGGCAGCTACGGGCGCGGGGTGCAGCCCGACGGCGGGATCCCGAGCGCGGCGGCGCGCCCGGCGGCCGCCTCCTCCTTCTCGATCGGCGCGGACCCCACCGCCGCTGCTCTGCGCGCCTCCGCTGCGTCCCTCAGTCGTCCGCCCGCGTATGCGCCGCTGCCTCCCTCCTCGCCCGCCTCCTCACCCACGCGCGCCGTCGCGGCGCCAACGCCGGGGTACACGGGGCTCGGGCTGCACACGGCCTCCTATTACCAGCCGCCCTCGCCCACCGGCGCCGCCACCGGCGCTCACCACAGCGCGTCGCTGCTCTCGCCATACCGGTTCGGGTCGAGCGCCGTGATGAGCGCGCACGCCAATTCTCGAGGGGCGTCCCCAGGCAAGATGCCCCGTGACGAAGCGCGCCGTGATGAGCGCGCGACGCAGCTCCAGGCAGCGACGCGGTGGCTCGAGGCGACGGGTGTCGAAGCGATGCCGCGTGCGCCGCCGCCGCCGCCTCCGCCGCCTCCGCCGCCGCCCCTACTCTCAAGCAGGCCAGCGCCCATGCCTCGGGAGCGACTTGTGGGCGCGCTGCCGCTCGATGGCGCCAAGCACGGCTTCGAGAGCCTTCGCGAGCCGACGCGTCCTCGGGAATCGTACGGGCCTCCGCTCACGCAGCCGCTCACCGGCCTGCCCGCGACGGCGCCGCCGGCCGCGCCGTACACGCCCGGGATGACGCCCGGGATGACGCCCGGGAGGGTGTACGGCCTCCCGAGCAGCACCGCCGACGGCTGGAATGGCTCGACGCCCTGGCTGGACAGTTTCGTCAACTCGTCCGTCGCGGGGCTGAACATGCCTTCGTACGCGCTCCACGCGGCGGGCAGCACCACCGGCGGCACCGGCGCCGGCGCCCATCACGGCGCCCAACACCACGGCGGCGGCTTCGGGCGCGCCGCGGACGCGCCCATCACGGCGCTCACCCGTCCAAGCGAGCTGCGGCTGCAGGCGACGCAGCTGCGCGCGGCACTCGCCTTCGATGACCGCAAGATGAGCGACCTCGACTCGAGCGCGTACGAATCGTTCCGAGCGACCGCAGTCTCGTTCCGCACGTGGGCGCGCGCCGCGTGGGAAGCGCGCCAAGAGGCGGTGCACTTTCGGGCCGCGGTCACCCGGTGGGTGCAGGCCGTCAGTTTCTGGGAGGGTCGTCTGCTGAGTCGCGTCCTGCGCAGCTGGCGTCACGCGTGGAAGCCCATGTACGAGGCGGCGATTGCCGTGGCCGCTGCCGACCGGCTGCAGACGATCCGTCGCCACTTTCGCGCGATGCTCGACGTGTTTGGCCAAAACCGCCGGCAGAATGCGCAGCTGCTGCTCGCGGTGCGCCACTTTGGGGTCGGGCTCGCGAAGCAGACCTTCGACGCGTGGCGCCGGCTGTTGCTCCAGAGCAAGGCGTGGTTCTTGCAGGGGGACAAGGCGCACATGCAGCACGCCTTCCGTCAGTTCCAAAAGCAGTCCAAAGGCATGGGCAAGTTTGGGGCCGCGTGGCGCGAAGCGGCAGGCCTCGACATTGTGAAGCAGGTGCGCCGCGCGTTCACGCGGATGCTGAGCCATGCCGCCGCGACGGGCGCGATGCGCGCGGCCGTTGGGTACTGGCGGCAAGCAAAGATTCGCACGTGCCTGCTCAAGTGGAGCGAGACGGTGCGAGAGGGCCAGCGGAGGCTGCAACTGCTCCGCCGCTCGCTCTCGCACCACTCGAACGTGCTGCTGCAGGCAGTCCTCAAGGAGTGGTACATTGCGGTGCGCCACGATGTGCTCGCGCGCAACGCGTGGGCGCGCTCCTCCGTGATCCTCGGGTTCGTCAAATGGAGCGGGCAGGCGGCGGAGTTTCGTCGAATGCAGGGGCTCGCGCACGGCTTCTTGGGCTACTCGGATGCGGCGCTCTCTCGCGCATACTGGCGCGAATGGGTGAAGATGACACAACGTCGCGCCGCGCGCCTGAAGCAGTCGCGCCTGGCCATCGTGCATGCCATGCTCTCGCTGGCCCACTCCACCTTCCTTCTTTGGAAGGAGATGATCCAGGGCGTGCGCGACGAGCGTCGCGTCTTTGAACGCGGCCTGCGAATGTGGGGAAGCTCCTCGCTCGGGCGTGCCTGGAACACGTGGGCCACGTTCGTCGAGCAGGCGCTGCACTACAAGCGGCTCGCCGCCATGATCGCCTCGAGCTCGGCCACCGGCCTGCAGACGATCGTCTTTACCGCGTGGGCGAAGCGGATGCGCTCCACCGTCGAGATGCACGTCTCCCTGCTCGCCGAGCACCGCAAGCTGCGCAAGCGGCGCGCGCTGCGCAGCCTGCACACGAAGATCAAGATCATGGTGCTCCAGAGCACCGGGCTGCGAGCCCTGGCCTTCTCGTGTGCGTCGCGAGTGCTCCAGCTGCATGCCCTCGCGTGGCGTGAGTACACGCAGCACGCGCGCGGTAATCGGCTCAAGTCGCATCTGCACTTGGAGAGGCTGCTGAACTCGAAGATGGCCAAGGGCTTGCTCACGTGGCTCGAGTACGTTGAGGAGCTCGCGCGCACGCAGGCGACGATGCTGCTCTGCCTCTCCCGCCTGCTGAACCGCGCGTCGTGCCGGGCGCTCCAGCGATGGATCGAAGTGGCCGACGCGGCGCGCACGTCCAGGGAGCGGCTCAACACGGCGCTCGCTCGCATGATGAACGCGTCGCTCGTCAAGGCGCTCCAGTCGTGGGTGGCTCTCGCGAGCGAGGCGGGCGCGCGCAAGCAGAAGCTGCGCCGTGCGCTCGCGCGCATGCGCAATCGGCTGCTCGGGCTCGTGTACGACGCGTGGAAGGGGCTGCTCGAGCAGGTGAGTGCCGCTGATTACCAATGATTACCACTGATTACCACTGAGTGCCTGCCACTGAGTGCCGCTGATTACCAATGATTACCACTGATTACCACTGATTGCATGCTGCTCGACCTCGAGCAGGAGAAGCGCCACCGCGCCATCCTGCGCAAGTGCGCCCTCAAGATTGCGTACCGTCTCGCGACGCTGGTCTTCGGCGCGTGGTCGGGCTATCTCGAGGCGACGAAACGCACCCGCGCGATCGCGGCTCGTATCTCGGGCAATCACGAGCTCTCACTGCTCGGCACCGGGCTGGCTCAGTGGCGGCGGCGCGCCGAGGCCCTCGCCGAGCGCAAGGCCAAGATGCGTCAGTCGCTTGGATTCCTCGGCAACCGGCTCCTCGCGATGGCGTGGGGCGGCTGGCGCAGCATGATGCATCAGGTCGCGGCCATGCGTGAAAAGGTGCTCCCGTTCCTCATCCTCTGATGACCTCTGATTGCCTCTGATGACCTCTGATTGCCTCTGATGACCTCTGATTGCCTCTGATGACCTCTGATTGCCTCCCTCATCGCATGCAGGTGCTCCCGTTCCTCACGCGCATGCTCTACAAGCTGCAGTCGCTCGTCTTCACCGGCTGGCTGCGCTTCGTCGAGCTCCAAAAGGAGGAGCGCCAGGCCGCGCGCCGCGCCATCAGCTTCTGGGTGGGCGGCCTCACTCTCAAGGTGCTGCTCGCCTTCCACTCGTATGCTCAGCGTCGCATTACCCGTCGGCAGCGCAACGAGCTCGCGGCCTGGACGGCGCACTCGTCGCGCGGGCTCAAGCACCTGCGCGCATGGCACGCCGCGTGGGAGCACAAGCACACGGAGCGGCTGCTGCTCACCAAGTCCGTCGCGTTCCTCACGCGCTCGGGCGAGTGCAAGGCGCTCGCCGCGTGGCGCGAGAAGGCGATGGAGGCCGCCATCATGCGTGCCCAGCTCGGCGCGGCCCACGGCCGTTGGCGCAATCAGGAGCTTGCCCAAGCAATGCACAAGCTCATCGAGCAGCTCGAGGCCGAGCGCGAGGCACAGGCCAAGGGGCGGCGCGTGCTCGCGCGCCTCATGAACCGAAGCTTGACGAAGGGCTGGCTCGCATGGTCGGCGATGGCGGAGGAGCGCATGCACAAGCTCGCAAAGATGGCGGCCGTCGCCCAGACGGTGATGCACCGGGGCAAGCGCGCGGCCTTCAACACCCTCATCGAGCTGCACGAGCACGCCCTTGAGCTCCGGCGCATCTCCGCGCTGCTCCGTCTCAAGGAAGCTCGCGCCGTGCTGGGCGCTTGGTACACCCTGGGCCGGCAGCACCGGCTGATGATCTCGACCATGCGCCGGCTCGCGTGCCGCGAGCTCACGCGCGGCTGGATGGCCTGGCGCGGCGAGTACGTAGCGACCCTCGATAAGGAGTCTGCCGCTCACCGGAAGGCGCTCGCTTTTGGGGGTCGCCTCCTCCACATGGAGGCAGCGCGCGGGTTCCAAGCGCTCTTGGAGCAGTACCAGCGCGTGCTCGAGCTGCGCGTGATCCTGCGTCGCGTGGCCAACCCGCGCGCGCTCGGCATGCTCCGTCGGTGGCAGCGACTCGCGACAGAGCGCGCCGTGCAGATGCGAAAGCTCCGACGGGCCTACTCGATGCTCGCCAACGGCTCCCTGACGAGGATCACGCTCGCGTGGCGCGGCCTCGTGGTGCAGCGCCAGCAGGTGAAGCAGCGCGTCGCGCGCCTTCTCGGCAAGATGCTCGACGCCACGTTCCACGCGTGGCTGCGCGTGGTGCGCAAGCGGCTCGCATGCAAGCAGGCGGCCCTCGAGGTGGCGCAGCGCCGTCGTGAGCGCGTCTGGGCGGACTTTCTGCGCATCTGGGTGTTCCACGCGCACCTCTCGTCGGGGCTCGCGCAGGGGCTCCGCCAGCTCTTCGTGCGCAACACCTCGGTCATCTTCCGCATGTGGCATGAGTGGGCGCACGAGGAGGCGGACGACCGGGCCGCGCTCGAGGCACTCCAGGGCGCGCTCCAGATCCCATACCGTGGACGGACGCTGCAGGAGGCCGAGGGATTGCTCACCTGGTCGGGGCTGCGCTGGCGCTGCTTCGAGGAGGCGGCCGCCTTCGGCGCGTGGACAGAGATGGCCCAGTTCCGCGTCAAGGCGTCGATGCTCACCGGCCTGGCCATCGCGCACTCGGCGCAGGCGCTCGGCCGTTGGGCGTTTGATGAGTACCGGTTCGCGGTGCGCGTGCAGATCGAGGAGCGAGCGGCCGGCCTGTTCTGGTCGACGGGCATCCTGCGCTCCGTGATGCTCTTCTGGAGGGCTCTGGCGCAGACGGGCAAGATCATGCAGTCCAAGCACAGCAAGGCCCTCCACTACTTTTTGTCGCGCCTCGAGCAGCTCGTCTTGGTGCGCTGGCGCGACGCGTGCCGCGAGTGGAAGAACGAGCGCCTCGGGATGCTGGCGTCACGCCTGCACTTTGAAGGCACGCTCACGCTGCGCGTCTTCTTGGGCTGGCGCAACTATGCGCACCTCAATGCCTTCCGCGAGCGGCAGGTCAAGATCCGCCTCTGATTAACCTCTGATGGCCTCTGATTGACCTCTGATGGCCTCTGATTGCGAGCGGCAGGTCAAGATCCGCCTCTGATGGCCTCTGATTGACCTCTGATTGGCCTCTGATTGACCTCTGATTGGACTCTGATTGACCTCTGATTGGCCTCTGATTGACCTCTGATGACCTGTGATTGCGAGCGGCAGGTCAAGGTCGGCATCGCGCGCCACTTTCTCAGTCTGGGCCAGCTCACGTTCAGTGCGTGGAGGAGCCTCACGCGCGCGCTGCTCAAGGCCAAGGCCTTCTGCGACGACAAGTACGAGGCGTCCGTGCAGCAGCAGATGTCGTACGTGCTGCACAAGTGGTCGGCCGAAGCACGCGATCTCGCCATCCTCTCCGCGGCGGTTGGCGGCAACTCGCGACGCGTACTGCTCCGGGAGGGCGTGCGCGCGTGGCATGCATTCGCCGAGCTCTCGGCTCTCTTCAGCGGCCACTTTGAGAGCTCGGCCGCGCACGCCGAGTACTGCCTCAAGCGCACGGCGTGGCTGCGCTGGCGCGAGCTCAGCGCCATGCTGGGCACCGTCGCGCTCCTCACGAACGAGCTCGTGGGCGGAAAGGCCACCGCCGCCAAGCGGGGTGCGCTCAACGCGTGGTGCGCCCTCGCGCGCGGCGCCTCGCGCCTCTCGCGCAGCATGCAGCATGCCCTCGAGGCGTGGGGCGGTGCTGCCCTCGAGACGGGCTTTGGCCGTTGGCGCCTCGCCTCGATCCATGGCACTGCCAAGTACACGGCCTTGCGCAAGGCCGCGGCCGCCTTCCTCTCGAAGACGTGGTACGGCTGCTTCCAACGGTGGGCCGGCCTCGCACGGCGTCGCGCCGACCAGCAGCGCAAGGCGAAGCGCTCACTCGGCTTCTGGAGCCGCGGACTCGAGTCGCGTGTGCTGCGCGCGTGGGCCAAGGTGCTCAACCTGCGATCTCGACGTGACGAGATCGTGGCCAAGTTCATCGGCAAGCTCCTTCACCGCAACGTGGCGCTGTGCATGGGCGCTTGGATGGAACTCGTCGAGGCGCGCCGGCAGCTGCGCGCGACGGCGAGTGCGATGGCCACGCGTGTGGCGAACAAGGAGCTGACCGGCGCTCTCATGGAGTGGAAGTGTGTCTGGCAGATGGCGTGCTTCGAGTCGAAGCTGTCGACGCGCGTGCTCGAGCACCTGCACGACCTCGCCGCCAAGCTGCTCTCGGTGCGCTTCGCGGAGTGGGCCACGGAGGCGCGCATTGGCGCGATCATGCGGATCTTGCTCGGCAAGACGGGGCGGAGGGACCTCGCGAGCGGCTTCTATACCCTGTGGAGGTACAGGTGCGAAGTCCACTTCGAGCGCTTGCGCACGATCAACCGCTCCTTCTACGTCGAGGTGGCCTTTAAGCAGATCGAGCAGACCACGCGCCTCGAGCGGCTGCTCGAGGTTCTCACCGGTACCAATGTCGAGCGCGACCTCCAGCGACGGCTGCGCCGCTGGCACTATTGGACTGCCAAGGTGTCCGCGCTCGAGCTGCGCCAGCGGTACCTGGCCGCTCGGCGCCAGTTCCTGCGCCGGCACGAGATCCTAACGCATTGGCGCATGTCGGCCGCGGCGTCGCAGCACGCGCGCAAGGCGAGCCTGTCGCACGGCCTCTTCGAGCTGCGCAAGCACGCGCGGCAGCACTCGCACCTGTACCGTTGCACCGTGCGCGCGCTCGGGCTGTGGCGCACCACACTCGCCCATCGCATCGTGCATGCATGGCGACTGCACACCGAGACGGCACGCTACGCTCGGCTAGAGATCATCCGCGCCCGTGCCAACCAGACCGCGCTCGACGCGCACCGCCGGCGCGCGCGCGCTCGGGCCCTCTCGGCCATCGTGACCTCGTGGCGCGTGTACGCTCACTCGCGGGCCTCGGTGCGACTGCTCGCCGATGCGGCCGCCAGCGCAAGCCGCCGGCGCACCGCGTTCGACCGTTGGCACCTCACGAGCGCCATGGCGACGCGCACATTTGCCGCCCAAGGCATGGCCAACCTGCACTTTGGCGGGACGGCGCGCCGCGTCCTTTTCGAGCACTGGCGCAAGCTCGCGCGGCTGCGCGCTCGACACGGCGCGCTCTTCGAGCAGCTCTCGTCGCGCTTCGCGTCCGCGACCACGTGGCGCGTCCTCAGCGCGTGGCGGGGCCTCGTGGTCCGTTCACACCGGCTGGGTGCCATCCTGCTGGCCGTGACTGGCCGTCTACTTGAGCTCACCATGGTCGCTTGGAAACGGTTCACCAGGACGGTGGTCGAGCAAGACCTGGCGGCGGACGAGATGGGGGAGATCGTGTGGAAGCAGCGGCTTCGGCTCGCGCTGCGCCAGTGGCAGGTGCGCGAGGCGCAGGTGGCCCAGCGGCGTGAGCTCGTGCTCGAGCGCGTCGCTCGCTTGCTGCGCGGCGCCAGCGCCGTCGCCATCTATCAGTGGAACAAGTACGCGCGCCGCCAGATGACGGGCCAGGTGGTCGCGTTGCGCATGCGCTCGAGCAAGCTCTACGGCGCGCTCACGTCCTGGCGGCAGCAGCTGCTGCATGCAAAGCGCCAGCTGCACACGGCCGCCGCGCACGCCTTCGCGGGACGCAAGTACTCAACCTTGAGTCGATGGAAGCGCTTCCACTCCTACCGGCGCGCGCGTCGTGAGCGGCTCGAGCGCGAAGCCTCCAGCCGGCTGACTGGCAAGTGCCAGAGGACATGCGGCGAGGTGGTGCGCATGTGGCGCGCGCTCTCGGTCTGTTCGCGCCGCGAGCGGCGCGACGCGGCCGTCGCGCTCGACATGCTGCGCGCGGCCGCGGCGAGCGCGAGTGGGCGCCAGCTGCGGCTCGCCTCCGCCTTCGGCTACTACTGCAAGCGGCTCGCCGGCCTCGTCTTCTTCCACTGGCGTGCCCTCTCGTGGAGTCACAATTGGGAAAAGCCCGGCCGCTTCACTGAGGACGGCTTTGACGTCGCGGCCCTCCAGGCGGCCGAGCGAATCGGAGACTCGCCCGCGGAGAGCTCCTTGCAATCGAGGCACGCGCGCATGGCGGCGCACCTGGTGCGCGGTGCGGTCGTGCACCAGCGCCGCTCGGCCCTCAGCTTTCAGCAGGCGGCGCCGCCACCGTCCTCGCCGCGCTTCACACCGCGCTTCACACCGGCGCCCGGTGGCCTCCCCACCCCAGGGCGCAAGGGCTCCTCCCCAGGCTCCCCCTCGGGGGGTGGCGCACACAGCCCCCCCCGAAGCTACCGTCGCTCGTCGCCCTCGGCGGTGCCCCGCGCTCTCGCGCACGCGCTCTCGCCCACCGGCCTCTCGGTGGCTCTCGTGCTCGGCTCCCAGATGCTCGAGGCGGCGCCCCCAGATGAAGACCTCGAGCTCAGCGAGCCCTATGGCGCGGAGCGGCTGGGCCGCGACGCGCCCATTACGGCGCCGCGGCTGGCTCGCGGAGCAGCGGGCTCGACCGGCGCCGTAATGGGCGCGAGCCAGCGCCGCGTGCCCCAGGCTGCTCGTGGGGCCGGCCGTGAAGAGGACCGTGAAGAGGATGACGAGGGCGAGGCACCCCGCCGCACGCCCGCCACGCTCTACACGCCGGCGGCTGGCAGCCCTCGCCGGACGCTACCCGAGCCCGCCGCGGGCTTTCAGACGCTCGAGCAGTTTGCGAGGCAGGAGCGGCTGCGGCGCGGCGGCGGCGCCTGAAGCGGCTCAGACTCCGAGGCGGTCATAAAGCACATGGTCATGTTACTCTAAGGAAGGTGCAGAAGGCGAGCGATGGGGATGACAGAATGGCACGTACGTCGAGTCGAGGACATGCATCTCCCGCGTTACTCCCCCAACGCGAGAGTTGAAATCAGCCACGAGCCAGTGTTGCACAGTTTCGTTATGGACCAAGCCGGGGACCGCACCGCAGCCACGCCTAAGACGGGGGCCGTAAAATTATACGCTCAGACCGCTTTGTAATTTTGTTATGGTCGCGGTATTGCAATTGCGAACGATTGGTAAACGATAAATCACTTACGATACGAAAGCACACCCGCTCTCAACGTGACTACAACGCTTCTTACTGGCCACGCCTCGCCGCACGCTCTCGCCGCGCCCCTGGGCGGCTGAGTGTCGTCTGGGAGTCGTCTGGGAGTCCGGCGGTACCAAACACCACACGGAAAGTGCGATCGGTCGGGTCACGCCGCCGCCTGGTGCGAAGGGTCGTCCACCTCCATGAGCGCGCGCTTGGAGCCGTGCAGCGCCTCTGCCCCTTGATCCTCTGCTGCCTCGCCGTCGCCGTCGTCGTCGCGCACGACATCAGACTCCTCTCCTGTGGTCGCATCCACACCATTGGCACCGTGAATGTTCACACCATTGGCACCGTGCATGTCATCGCCCGCAACATCGGCGTCTTCGACGTCTCCCACGTTGACCAGGGCGATGTTTGCATTGTCCTCGTCCTCGTCCTCCAAGTCGACTGCCTCCGCATCAGCATCGTCGCCCTCGGCCGCGGCGCTCGTCGGCAAGTGCTCATCGACCTCATCCTCGGCATCGGCGGCGTCAACGGCGTCGGCGGCGTCGGCTGCCGTGGACGCCTCGGCGTCCACCGAGTCCATCGACATCCGAAGCAAATCGACGTCGGATGGGTTCTGGGAAATCGGCTCCACAGCGGCTCCGGCCGCCCCTTTTGCATCGCCCTCCGCGTCCTCGTCCTTCTTGTCGCGCCCGCCGCTGTTACCGCCCATGCGCCCGAAGAAGCCCGCCGCCGCGCCGCCCGCGCCGCCACCGGCATCGCCATCGGCCGCTGGCGCGTCGCCGTCGAGACCCATGCGCTGTGCCGCGCACAGGGCAGCGAGCTCCGAAGGGCGAAAGCGCCATTCGTCCTCTTCGGTCATGGTGCGTACGGGGGCACCCTCTCCCGCCTTGCCATCCGCGCCGCCGCTGCTGTGATGGCTCTGCTGCTTCTGGCGCTCCTTTTGGAAGAGCGCCAACGCCACTGAGCGCGCTGCGGCAATGGCGCGCTCGAGCGTGCGCGCGTGCCGGCGCTCGTAGACGTCATCGTCGATGCCGTCCTCCTCATCCTCGTCCGCGTCGCCCGCATCGCCAGCTAGGGCTGCTGCGGCTGCTGCTGCTGCGTGTGTACCGCTGCCGCTGCTGGCGGCGGCACCGCCCGCATCCCCGCCCGCGCTGCCGATGCTGCTGGTGCTGCCACTCCGTCCGGGGGCCTTGCCGGTGCGACCCTCTTTCAAAGTCGCCCTGTGCCGCGGCGCCCATGCTTCGCCCAGCGGCTCGGGGATGAGGTGGGGGGGGAGCACGCGCCATTGCGGCAGATGGATCTCCTTGGCACGGACCACCTCAATGATGCGGGGCGAGGCGAGTTCAATCTGGAAGGCATCCTCCCCCACGGCCTCCTTGGAGCTCTCCCGTGACGACTCCTTGTGCAGCCGCCGCTTCTCAAGCGACCGGGCGTCGGCGCTCCCGTGTCCCTTGTCGCCGCTGTCCTTGTTGTGCCGGCCACCCGGCGAGCGCTCGGAAAGGTGACTGCCCGAACTGGCACTCGCGGCGAGCGGCGGCGGCATGGGCCCTCGCGAGCGCGATGAGGGCGGCGGCAGAACGCCGAGCACCGCGACCGCGCACGGCGTCACCACGAGATGCGCGGGCGGCGGCGCATCGCGTTGCCCATTGATGAGGGTCGCGTACACGCTGATGATGGGCCGCTTCTTGGGCGGCCGCGGTCGGTCATGGCCGCCGCCGCCGCCGCCACCGGCTGCGAAGGGCGTAGTCGGCGACGCGCCGGATGCGGCCGCGCTCGCATCGGCCGCTTCGTCGTCGCCGCCGCCCTCGTCGCCGTTCTCGTGGCCCGCAAGCCAGCCCGGTGGCCGTCGCTTGCGCTTGAGCGCGCTCGCGTCAGCGCTCGAGCCCGCGGCGGCC
>JWZX01001604.1:0-10511 GCA_001275005.1 Chrysochromulina tobinii | reverse complement strand
CTGCCCACCACGAGCGCTGGGCGTCGTCCGTCACTGAGGCAGGAAGGCCCGGCATAGAAGCCAGGTGGTGGAGGTCATCGGCCTGCACAGTCGCGACGCCGAGTGCCGTGGATGCCCAGTGGGCGCGCAACCGGCGCAAGTTCGAGATGTCGTGCTCCATGTTGAACAGCACGCAGGTGATGATCTCGTCGCACGGCGCATCGTCGGCGATGTACGCTCCACCGTGAGCGTGATGGAAATCAGCAGAAACGGCATATTCAAACCCGCGCTTGTGAGTGACCACCTCGATGCAGCGTCCCAAGTCGGCCGAAAAGCCCGGCTTAGGCATTGTGTGTTCGAAGAGGAACAGGTGCTGCCCTCTGTATTGGATGGCAGGCGCATGGGGCGCTTCCCAACACACGCACGTCATGTGGGAGAAGTTCCCGCCGCCGACAACGCAGTTCGTTGGGCTTTTGGCTGCGTCTGCCCGCGCCGGCTGCAGAATGGCCAGCCCTGGCATGTCCAGCAAGGGCGAACCCGATGCCGTTGTGAGGCACAGGTGCACCCCCCCCAGAGCTGACTTGATGTCCGCAACAGCACCGTCGTCGTGGATGGACGCCACCCAGCGCTCAAAGTCCCAAGTCTGCGAGAGGAACACATTACACAGGGAGGTTCGCGTCAGCGGTTTTCGGGGGCTCCACCAGGTGCTCATCCTCGGGACATCGGGGGCTCATCATCACGGGCTCATCATCACGGGCTGTGCACCGTCGCCATGCCACCCGCCTTCTCCGTCCACTCCCGGTAGAGGAGGCTCGCTGTTTTTCGGCGGGTGCCGACCTGTTCTTCGACCCACTGTGCCCAACGCGAGAGGACCGTTGGGCATGAGAGCTCGATCGGGGCCACAAGGCCGACCCCAGAGGCCGCAATGATCAGGTGGCCGCTCATTGGATGCGCGTCCACAACGGACGCAACTCTCTCCGATATGGCAGCGCGGCGCTGCAGCTCCACGTTCCGTTGGCGTAGTTGAGCATTCGCGTGCTCGCTGGCCAGCCTCGCCGCACGCTCGATGGCCATCACCCCTTCGGGGGCAGGTCCAGTTTGCGCTGGGTCATTGGCCGTACTTGCCATCGTTTGGTATTTCGGCACGGTACGCAGCAGCTCATCCTGGGCAGCCTTGTCTGCCTGCGCCTTCCAGAGCACGTCACGTTCTATCTTTCGCAGCTTGCACTTTTCTGTTTTTGTCAAGGGCGGTGGAGGGGGCTGCAGCTGCTGCACCATTGGCGGCGGGGGGGGCTGCAACGGCTGTGGCTGCAACTGCGGCAGCTGCGGCTGCTGCAACGGCGGCGACAACGACGAAGGAGGAGGCGGCAGCCATGGCAGCGGCGGACGTGGCGGCGGCAATGGCAGTCGCGGTGGTGGTGGCGGTGGTGGTGGCCATGTGGTTGGTGCCCAAGGAGGAGGCAGTTCAGGCAGAAGCGGTGGCGGCGAAGGCGCTGGAGATGTCAGTTGCAGTGGCGGCGGCGGCCGCGGCCATGGCAGTGACGGTGGTGGCGGTGGCTGTGGCCACCTCAATGGCAAATCCCGCCGATGTTCTCCTACAAGCAAGAAGGCAAAAATGTATCAGGACCACATCGGGCAATCGAGCTGGAGACCGGGCGCTCATATCACTCAGACGCAGTCAGACTCAGTCAGACTCAGTCAGACTCAGTCAGACGCAGTCAACTCAACGGTGGTGCTCGTGATCGTGATACGCGAGCACGCAGGCAATCAAGCTCGTCCGAAGACCGAGCGCTCATCACTCAGCACTCAGACGCAGTCAGACGCAATCAACTCAACGGTGGTGCTCGTGATCGTGATACGCGAGCACGCAGGCAATCAAGCTCGTCCGAAGACCGAGCGCTCATCACTCAGCACTCAGACGCGGTCAGACTCAGTCAGACTCAATCAGACTCAATCGGACTCAATCAACTCAACGGTGGTGCTCATGATCGTGATACGCGAGCACGCAGGCAATCAAGCTCGTCCGAAGACCGAGCGCTCATCACTCAGACGCAGTCAGACTCAGTCAGACTCAATCGGACTCAGTCAGACGCAATCAACTGAACGGTGGTGCTCGTGATCGTGATACGCGAGCACGCAGGCAATCAAGCTCGACCAAAGACCGAGCGCTCATCACTCAGACGCAGTCAGACTCAGTCAGACTCAATCGGACTCAGTCAGACGCAATCAACTCAACGGTGGTGCTCGTGATCGTGATACGCGAGCACGCAGGCAATCAAGCTCGTCCGAAGACCGAGCCCTCATCACTCAGCACTCAGACGCGGTCAGACTCAGTCAGACTCAATCGGACTCAATCGGACTCAATCGGACTCAATCAACTCAACGGTGGTGCTCGTGCGCGGTAAACCGGGGTGCCGTTGAGTTGGGCAAGCCGAGCCCGGATTCCGTATGACAAACCCTGGGATTTCTTGAAGGGTCCGAAGGCTGTCTCGACTAGTGGTGAAGCCAGCGCCTCGCGCCTACCTCGCGCCATTTTCTACGCCGTACTCGATGCCGCGACCGGTCGAGCGGCGGGGTCTAGCCTACCATCGACGTGGACATCATCAAGCTTTTCGAGACGGCGTGGGGCACATGTACCGCACGGGCGAGGTGGTATTCGCCCAGCTCTCCTACGAGTGGAAGATCAAGCGGCAGCTCTTAAAAGGCTCGGCGCCTGCAAGGCTGCTGCGATTCTTCATGTGGGACGACGAGGAGGATGCCTCGCAGGGCGAGAAGCGCCTGATGGTCGAGCAGGCGTGGTTGTGGAACCACGACACGATCATGACGGTGCCCGGCGCGGAGGAAGTGATCCCGGCGACGATCATCCACATGATGCGCGAGGACCCTAAGAAGTACCTGCAGGGCGACCTCATGACGTGCGAGGAGTTCGAGACCATGCTCTCGGACGCCACCTGCTACCGCCATTCTGAGGAGTGGGCCATGCCCGAGGCGGACGTGCATGCGTTCGTCATCGTGGGCGCGGTCGAGTTCGACATATCGCAGGAGGACGGCACCGTAGTCAATCGCGTCAAGACGTTCGCTCCATGGGCGGCGTCCAAGACGCTCTTGGAGTCCACGCCGGCCGCCGTGCGGGCCATGATCACCAGGCCCGCCGGCGTGCAGCCGTGCGACGCGAGCGACCACACGTGCCGTGTGCGCGAGGTACCGCTCGCCGGCGGCCCCGAGCTGCCGCACCTCGGTGAAGGCGAGACGCTCAAGGTTGGCGCCAACGACGCGCGCATCTTCGCGTTCGAGTACTTGAACTACCAGAAGGTGACGAAGCGGGCTTACGCCTACGGCGACCCGACGGCGGAGCCGCTGCAAGCCATCGAGCTCCTCACGCACCACGAGCTCGCGTCGAGCTCGATGGCGAGCGAGGCGACCTTGAAGCTCACGAAGACGCCGAGGGCCTCGCGCGTCTACCTCTCCGGCAACCCCGAGCGCGAGCTCGTGGCCACGCGCAAGCTCATCAAGGTGAAGCGCGACCAGATCACGAAGCTGATCATCGTCGCCACGCCGGCGCTGCTCGAGGGGCTGCAGCTCCATTACGCGCCCGAGTGCATCTTCTCGTTCGAGCTGACGCTGAGCAACGCGGGCGACCTCGTCGCGTGCACACGCCTCTCCGAGTCCATGGCGCTCCACCTGACGCGCGTCACCATCATGCCGAACGTCATGAGCCGTCGGCTCTTTGTGCTATACACGCTGCGTGAGACGATCATGGAAAGGGAGCTCCGCGCCGGCCTCGCAGTCTGGCCCATGAAGTTCACCATGAAGTTCCCCTTCGAGTGGCTGATGGCCATCCCTGGCCTGGCGAAGTGGAGACGCAGCTCGAAGAAGCGCAGCGTGATGGTACGAATCTTCGAGGACGACGCTGACGCCGAGGAGACGCTGGGCTTCAGCGCGTGGCACGCGCCGAAGGGCAAGGACGTCTTCAGGTACGCCAAGATCTCGGTGCCGCCGCCGAAGGCATCCGTGATGGCGCCGCCTACTACATCGAGCCGGCGCTCCAGCGAGCTCAACTACATCGAGTACGACACCGAGACGCAGTTTCTGGTCGGATTCCTCAACATCACCCACTTCGTCGGCCATAAGCGCGTCGGCGGCGCGCCCGTCGACCCTCAGAACAAGAGGGCCAAGACAGGCGAGGTCTTCAAATTGGGTGCGGGGTGGGTGAAGGAGGGCGAGCGGGCGCCCACGCAGGCAGCACTCTTGCGCTCCTTCCCCGGGGCGCCGCCCTGGGCGTCATTCGATTGAGCGTGTTTATGGTCTGTGGGTGTGTGGGTGTGTGTACTGCGTAAAATGTTGCTTTTGGGGGGAGAGCTTCCAGTCGAATTCGACGAAACGGCAAACTCGTGGGTCCATTATCGCCGTCGCGAGCGAGCGATGACGGTCGCGGCTCTGACGGTATGACGCTCGGGTCTATTTGCCGTTCCATCTCTGCATTTCAGGTTTACCTTTCCGTTTGATTTCAAATCCCATCGGCTGTCCTTGAGATGCTCACGTTGGCATCAGTTGCGTCGACGAAACTTGGTTTTACCTGCCAGACTTTACCTGCCGCTCTGTCTCCTTCTCGTTCTACTGGTTTTCTTTTACCTGCAAGACAGCTTGGGACAGATACTGTCGTGGACTGAGCAATGAACAGCTTGTTTGATCCACACAATTTGGCAACGCTTGCAGCAGCGAATTCGTTGGGGAATCGAACGAATGGACCGTTCGCAACACCACTTCATCTTCAGCAGGATATATCCGCTCGTGCTCGGGGTGGAGGTATGCAGCGACAAGCTGCCTTCTCGCCGGCTTGGCGGTTGCCGCCTACTTGTGGTGCGGCTCTTCCGTCGCCAGCGGCCGAGGTGGGCACCGTTGGGACGCTGCCAGGAAAAAGACCATTCGAGACTCCGCTCGATTGGCGGTCGCCAGCTGCTCCAGCGGTTGCATCTCCATCGCCGGCGGACGCGATGGGTGCGACCATGAGCCCGGCTGCCGTGCCAGGGCTGGGTGGAGGGCGGAAGGCAGGGCCAGGCGCGTCAGGGTTGGGACCTGCGCCGGGCGCAGCTCCTGAAACAGCGGCGCCGAATAGACCGACGCCGGCGACCGCTGAGGTGCCCGAGAACGACGTGGCGCGGAAGCGCCCTCGTTTGGAGTTCAAATGCTTAACTTGTAAAAGTCAGAACAACAATCTCAACCCAGAACTCTTTGCGAGCACGGACGGAAAGAAGCTTACCGCCGTACACGGAACATTCATAGTACATCAAGCCCAACCTCTACGCCGAAAGCAGGGCGGGCACGATACAAGTAGGCCACCCGGAGGCCGCCCCGCCAACGCCGCGCGACGCGATAAGCCACCATCTGGTTATGAATGGTACCAGCTGCAAGGCCGCCACACCGGCACATCAAATGGTTCCTGGGGGCTGCGGCCCATACAATCCCTCGCCGACAACCCTTCGGCGGAGGCCTTGTCTGCCTCGACGAAAAGAAGCATCGAAGTCAGCTTGGGAAATGTGTACTCGTCTGATCCAAAGAAGCCAACGGGACAATTCCGCAAAGCCGCCGTGGCGTTTGCTGTGCAGCATGGGGCACTGGGCAACATCAAGCGTAAGAGGAAAGGGCGGCAGGTCCAAGGAGCCATGGACGAGGACGGGGAAAGTGACAACGCCGAAGGCGATGAGAACGCGGAGCAAGAGGGCGAGGAGGGGGAGGAGGGCGAAGAGCGCCAGCGCCAGCGCACCGATGCCCGCCCATTCGACGAGTCCGCGAGCGCCAAGTGGGCTTTGCACGGCGACATGGTCACGACCGTCGAATTCGGGCAGGTAGTTCAATCCCTACAGGACCAGCTGCACGAGCAGCAGCTCCAAATCGCGTACCTGCGGGGCGAGCAGCTCGGCACGCTCCGTAAGAACACGTTCCAGATCCCTGGAGCGCACCTTTCTGACGCTGAGAAGCGCTATATGAACCGAGTCCTGCAAGCTGCGGAGCCACACATGCAACGCATTTGGGAACTCACGGATGGCGCCAATGACTCAAATAGGGGGATGACGAGTTTCTGGGTCCATCACTTGCAGGCAAGCATCAGAGGGTCGGGCGTGCACGAGTACAGACGCTGGCTCGATGGCCCTCAGGCTGTGCACGAGTTCATGCAGTTCAGACATGCGCGCAACCAGGTTGAGAAGGAGCGTAAGCTCGTCAAGTTGTTCCGGCCAACCACCTACATCGGACGTCAGCGCCGTAAAGGCGGCACCCAGCAAGCCTTGAACGGCTACCGCATCTTCATGTCGGGCCAGTGTTATAGCAACGAGACGTTGTTGGGCACGACGAAGGGCCTACGCCGGTGGGCGCAAGAATGGATGCCCTGCTCATGGAGATTCACGAAACCCGAGCTCGTGGACGAAGCCAATTGTGACCGCCGCGCGCAGCTCGATGCCGCTCGACTCGCGCGCGCCGAGATGGCCTGCGCAGCCGAAGAGTCGGAGCGACTCATGACGATGTCAGAGACCGAGATAGCCAAGGAGAGAGTCAAGGCGGAACGGAAGACGGCAGCGGCAGCGAAAAAGCACGCAAAGGACCAAGCGCGAGCAAAGGCGCAAGCGCACGCCGAGGGCGAGATCGAGGAGGAGGACGAGGGCGAGGGCGAGGGCGAGGAGGAGGAGGAGGAGGAGGAGGAAGCGGGCGAGGGCGAGGAGGAGGAGGGCGAGGGTGAGGAAGAAGCCAAGCTGACGCGCGAGAGCGGCGCGTACCTCGCCGGGCTTACCTTTGCCGAAGTCGTCGAGCACAAGGGGCGCCGAGCCTGCTTCCTGGTCGAGGTCTTGAAGAAGCCCAAATGCGAGATCAAGTTGTTGCCCTACTTGATGCGCCATCTGATCGAAGTCGCAGATGCCGACGAATTCCACTTGATCGTCAAGATCGAGGACGACGAAGGCAACGCCTGGACGCGCACCCTCGCCGCCCAGTGGATGTACACCGAACTCGGTTTCCGCGACCCCAAGAAGATGGATCCCGATTACGAGTACTTGCCAACGGCGCAGCCGAAAAGCAACCAGCGCTACCTCGTTGTCCCCAAACGCGTGCTTGAATGCCGCGTGCGCGACCTGCTCAAGGGCGGAAAGCGCAACACGTTTGGTCAGCTGCAGATGTGCGTGAGCGAAGAATGCACGGGAGAATGGGCCGGCGATGCGCGCAGCCTCATCGAGGCAGAGCATGCGGGGGCGCAGGGCGGGGATGGTGCGACCTTCGAGGACCTATTACCTGCTGATGCCGAGATTCGCGACGAGCACGACAAGGTAACGGCGCGCGTGGTGTCGAAGATCGTGATGCTTGCATTGGCAACCCCGTCAACGCACCAAGGTTGGCAAATTTTCACAAGGGCCGAGGCGGAGCGCGCCGGCTTGGGCCCTTCGCCGGACGCGCCCGCGCCCTCCCCGGACGCTGTGGTCCAACCGAAGATTAAAACCTGCGGGTCACCGGAGCTACACGCGCCAATGTGCATGCTACTTCTTGCGCGGCAGTGCGGCAACTGCCCTACGACGGGCAGCAAAGCTACAAAGATCGCGTACAAACTGACTAACGACAAGGGGTCCGTAAAGACTATGAACCGTTTAACGCATGGCATCAACGTAGCTCAAATGGAGCTCATATGCTACGGGGTTACTTCGCCTCACTGGGGTGAGGCAGCAGTGAAGTACCCGTATCGCCTTGCGAACTCGAGCGATTTTGTCGCACCCCTGCGCGTGTGGATGGACGTGGACAATCGTGAGGCAATGGACGCGGGATTCGGGCCGTTCCTCCCGCAAATGGAGCCTCTGCGCGCACCTGGCGGGCTGGTCGTGCCACACCTCATCCTTGACATGCCACCGATGGAATTTGATGACGATTGGAATCTCGAGAAGCAGCATGACGTCGGCAGCCCGATGGACTGGAACAACAGGCTTGGTTGCATCACCGACGTGCCGCACGAAGCGCACGGGGTAGTGTCCAACGACTTGAAGGCCACGATGAACCTGTGCGACAAACAGACGCGCTACGCGAATGACTGCCCGTCGTCGCCGTTCCACAGAATGCTTCACGGCGACCAGAGCCGCATTGCCCAGGTTCATGAGCTCGATGACAACGTGGACGTAGAGGAGGAAGTCCGCCGACGCTTCGATGGATTCAGCGAGGACAGCATCATGGCGTTGATCGATAGCATCGCGATATTGAACGACCCCAGCTGCGACTTCACGCACGCTGTCCAACGCTTGCCGACGCGCCCGAAACAGCAGCAGAAGCCTGTGGCAGCACAAGGCAGCAAGTCAAGAGTGCCAATAGGGAAGGCGGCGGCCGCGAGCGGCGCTTTGCAGGCGAAAGCCAAGAAAGGCGCGGGCAGCACTGAGCACGAGTGGGCGTGGGAGTCAATGCGCACGCGCAACTTCCAGATGGGCGAGGGGGGCTTCGTCCTCGATTTCAAATCCGACGTGGACTCGACCGAGGAGGGCTGGTCCACTGAAAAGTCGCCGTTCAAGCGCCTGCTCCTGTGGCCGGTCGTTCCGACATTCGGTGAGCGCATGGACATGGAGGTGTGCGGGGGCGATGCAGCGGTCATTCAGATGCATACCGCGCTCTGCACGCTGCATGCGGATATGCGCATGAAGGAGATGCTGTGCAACACGGCGGAGCGCGCGCTTCGCACAAAGGCAGAGGGCAACGCGGGCTGCGAATGCGCCAAGGCCTTCAACCGCACCTGCAAGGACGACCTGAAGCTTCGGCACAGGATCGCCTTCGATGAAACCGGCAAAGTGCGCGATTCTGCCCTCGACGGCAAGGACTGTAAGCTGCTGAATGAAGACTGGCTCCTTCTTGAGCACGATGATCTCGAGGCCCAACCGCCTGTGTGGAACGTGAATGGCTCGAAGTACTTTCGCAGCCTCGCCGAGGGCATCTCGAAGATGAGTGGATCGCACGAGCTGCTCGTCGCGCTCGGTCGGACAGCCATCTGCACGCGAAACTACGCACAGGCAATGCGGGAGCTCAGGAAAGGTCCGGCGGCTATCCGTGAGAGCGAGGGAGGGATGGTCGGTACGCACAAACGGTTCGAGGCTCATGCGCGCACCTTCGTTCTTCGGTGGATCGAGTCCGGGGAGACGCTCAAAGGCTATGGCTGGCACTTGTGGACCTCGCTCATCACCTTGTTCCGTCGCTACGGCTGCCTCGAGCTCATCTGCCAGACAGCAATGGAGGGGACGATTGGTAAGCTCGGACGGATCATGCCGCGCATCGCGCTGCATGCTCGCGGCCGCTACAACGCGGACACGCTGGCGGGAGGGCCGGAGGCGAAGCAGGCCGAGCTGGAGCGCCGGCGCACCATCGTGATGGAGCCGGAGGAGGCCATCTTCACCGAGCTGCAGATGGAAATGCTCTTCGCCGAGTACGAGATCTTGCCCTGCCGGAAGAGGACGCAAGGGTACAGCCACACTCTCAAGGAGCTCATGATCAAGGTCGACACGGCTATCAAAGAGGGGCGCACAACTCCGCACAAGGTGTACAACGCCAAGTGGCTCAAGTACCGGGGATACATGTTGGTGAAGAACGTGATGAAGGCGCGGGTCAAGATGCTAGCATCGCAACGCTGGGCGGCCAAGCTGCGGCGGCCCGGGCGCACCTATACGCAGAAGCTGATGGACGAGTATCGCGAGTACTATCGCTTGTTCCCGCTGCGCCGCCGCGGCGATGTCGACGACCTGCAGTACAACACGGAGATGCGCGCCCGTAAGAAGGATTATCACGACAAGAAGCTGAGGGAAATCAAAGCGCAGGAGGAGGCAGAGAAGTGAGAGCACTCACGTAGCCGCGCAGGCATAGTCGCGTTCGGGAGCGCGCACCTGCGTCCGAGGAGCTTGGGCGGTGCCTGCATGATTGTTGATCCGGAGAGCTACAATAAGAGGCTCGGAGTCCTGTGAGGAGTGTGTGCGTCACGACAAGAAGCTGAGGGAAATCGAAGCGCAGGAGGAGGCAGAGCAGTGAGGGCACTCACGTAATCGCTCAAGCATAGTCGCGTTCGGGAGCGCGCACCTGCGCCCAGGGAGCCTGGGCCCAGCATGAACCGGAGAGCTTGAAAGGGCTCGAAGGGCTGTGAGGAGAAAGTGTGAGGAGAGGAGAGGAGAGAGAAAAAAAGTGTCCCAACTGGATACGGCCCCGGTTTACCGCGCTCGTGATACGCGAGCACGCAGGCAATCAAGCTCGTCCGAAGACCGAGCGCTCATCACTCAGCACTCAGACGCGGTCAGACTCAGTCAGACGCAGTCAACTCAACGGTGGTGCTCGTGATCGTGATACGCGAGCACGCAGGCAATCAAGCTCGTCCGAAGACCGAGCGCTCATCACTCAGCACTCAGACGCAGTCAGACGGTCTCGTAATTCGCTCAGACTCAATCAGACGCAGTCAGACGCAATCAACTCAACGGTGGTGCTCGTGATCGTGATACGCGAGCACGCAGGCAATCAAGCTCGTCCGAAGACCGAGCGCT
>JWZX01001603.1:0-25322 GCA_001275005.1 Chrysochromulina tobinii | reverse complement strand
CCATCGCCCCCGCCGCCCTCACCACCTCCCAGCCCGCCGCCCTCACCGCCTCCTTCACCGCCACCACCTTCGCCGCCCCCCTCGCCCCCGCCTTCGCCGCCGCCGCCCTCGCCGCCACCCCTGTGCCCCGGTTGCTCCTGGGGCGAGAATATTCAAATGGACCTTTCCCTTGCCAGAACGTCCGATAACTTTGAGGCGATCAACTTCATCAACAGCCTCGCCGCCGCTGTGCAGGTCTCTCTCCCCGCATCGCGTGACTCTCTGCGTGCGTCCTGTGGAGCCCTGCATGCAAGTGCTCACCACGGCGCCCTCCCTCCTCCCCACAGGTCAACCCGCACCGCGTGACTCTCACCTATCTCTCAGGCCCGCTCGCAGGCCTGACCGTAGGCCCATCGATTGGCGGCGGAACGATGCCCACGGCGCCCAACACCACGGCGGCCAATACCACGGGCAGCGGACGCCGCGCCCTTGCCGATGCGAGCGGGCGCGTGACCGAGGGTGATGGCACGGCCGCGGGCTGGCGCCACCGCCGCTTGCAGCTGCACGGCGGCAATGTACGCTCCTTGCAAAGCAGCGGCCTCGACGTTGAGGTCAACTTCCGCATGCTGCCCGGGTCTTCAGCGGGAGCAGTCACGCAGCTGACCAGCCTCGCCAATGGCAATACCTCTGAGACACTTGGCGTCGTCATCAACAATCCTCCGGCACCCGTCATCACCATCATCGTGCTCTTTGCGCCCACGCCGCCGCCACCCTCGCCGCCGCCACCCTCGCCGCCGCCGCCTTCGCCGCCGCCGCCCTCGCCGCCACCCTTTCCTCCACCCTTTCCTCCGCCACCATCCCCGCCCCCATCTCCACCGCCATCCCCACCGCCTTCGCCGCCACCCAGACCTCCGCCGCCATCCCCGCCGCCCTCAAAGCCGCCTTCTCCTCCGCCGCCCGAAGCGCCGCCGCCCTACCAGCCCGGCATGGATCCCGCCTCAATTCGCGCCAGGGAACTGACGCGGCTTTTGGCGGAGGAGCAGGCACGGATGCTCACCATCATCATCGCGGTCGCCTCGAGCGCGGCGCTGTGCCTCTGCATCATCGTCTGCATCTATGTGCGCCGGAACAAGAAGACGGTCGAGGCATTACAAGACGTCCTCGTGGCGGTGATGACGACAAAGAAGGCTGAGCGATGGTCGGAAGTGCGCCTGCCCGGTGGGCCGAAGGTGACGTTCGCCCCCAACGCCAAGCTCACAAGCAGCCTCTCTAACAAGGCAGTGATAAAGGCGATCAAAACCGCTGAAGTCAAGATCGCTGAGGCCGGAGAGAGTGATGATCCCTCGTCTGCAGCCAGCAGCCCCGGCTTTGACGCCCCTGGCCGTTACACTTCGCGTCGCGGGAGGGATTCCTTTGCGGAAGACCTGACAATGGAGGCGGCCACAAAGTCGGAGCATCCATCCGGCAGAATGACCACGCGTGCCGCTGCGGTACGCTTTGCGGCAAACCTGCGGCCGCGAGACGGCGGTGACGAGTCGAGACGCGGCCTGCCGACGCCATCGTCCCTGCCGAGGCCTGGGGCAGTGGGTTCCGGCCGGTTGGACTATAATCATGGCATTGTCCTCCAGGACCTCAACTCTCGCCCAGCATCCTTCGAAGCGAGCCCCCTCGACAGCGCCTTCCGCCGATCGTCTGTTGCCAAGTTCTTTAGCTCCGACGAGGACGGCGAGGGCGCAGAGGACGTCGGCGCGGGCGCGGGCTTTCGGCTCGGACTTTCACCTCGCGCCGCGCCGTCCTGTGTCCCCGTTGTTGAAGCGGAGCCGGCGCGGACGGCCCTCATGCGCCGCACCTCGTCGATCAAGATCACCAAGCAGAGCCTCGCCATCCTCAGCGACGAGGAGCAGAAGGTGTTTAAAAAGGCGATGGGAAAGATAGGAACAGTGGAGGGGGATTTCGTCCTCGACGTCGATGCAACCTTCCTCGAGCAAGCCCTTTCTCCTCAGCTCCTCGGTGGAGACTTCGCCCAACCCTCGTTTAGGGACGTCGAGAAGCCGAAGCTCGACGAAACGCCCGTTGACGAAACGCCCGACGCCGGCCGAGATGAGCCAAGTGCCCTCGAGCTGTTTCGCGAAGCGCGCAGTCAGCCGCCCCCCGCGCCGCTCAAGAGGGCTGCCACCCCCGCGCCCAAGTCGGCGAACGCGAAATTTCTCGAGCGTGGGAGCCGTGGGAGGGTTCCCACACCTCCGGCGGATGGAGCCAATACGAGTACGAGCGGTGCGCCCTTCGGAGCGAGACTCAAGCCGCCGCAGGGCTTGCAACGTCGACAGCTCACCGGGCTGGATCGGGCCGGATCTCAGAAGAACCTGGCTTCGTCTGCGACACGGCTGACCTCGGAACCTGGTTCATCCGATGGGGCTGCTCAGGCTGCGGGGGCCTCCCCGGGCAAGGTAGTGCAAAAGGTCTGAGAACCTCTGCCTCTCACTCGCTGTCCGTGAATGACCCTTTGTGAGGCGCATGCGACGTGTGCTGAGCCGATGCATGGGCCCATGGTGTGATTAGCTGATTTGCTGCCTGGTCCCTGGTGGTTTTGGGAGTTCTTCCGACTGAGTTCACACCGCGTCTCCCTCTCCCGTCCGTACTCGCTCGACGGTCTCGTGGTTGTGTGTCGTGCTCGTGGAGTGGAGGCGGGATGCGCGCGCATTACGATCCTTCCTGTTCCTAACAATAAATAGATGGATGAGGTCCCGCGCCCCGACACGACACAGATCTCCACGATGGTGTCGGCGGCGTCGGTCACACGCAAACATCTCAACACATGCTGATCGGCTGACACATTAAACAGTGCCCAAAGGGCGGACTGCATCTGCTCTCGCACGTGCCGCTGGAGCCGAGGCCCTTAACCCCTGCCGCATGCCAAAAGCGGGCCGTACCGGGTCGCGCTGACGTTGCAAGCACCTACAGCCCATCCCCAACCCACCGCATCCATTCGCACATGCCCCTGAGCGAGGCCCTTAGCCCGGCATCAGTGCGCCCGCACGGTCGCGTGACAAGCCAGGCACCTATACCCAAGCCGTCGGCGAGCACGGTCGCTCGACGTAGGACCCTCTACACATGCGCACTTCACGTTCCCACCTCATGTGATCGCTTACTCCCAATGATATGACTCCCCCCCCAAATGCCATGACTCCCCCCCCAATGCCATGACTCCCCGCTCGCATGAAGCGGTGCTCTGGCTTGCCTTCTCACTCGTTGTTCTCAGGGGTACTCTCGCTGACAGGTGAGCGGCACTCTTGCTGATAGGACCTCGAAGAACTCGCCCTCACGCCTCACGCCGGGCCGCGCGACCCTCATCCTGCATGCAAGCTCTCGCTCAGTACGAGTCGGCCAGTTGCGTGTGAACGTGGTAGGCGCCGCTCACACTCGTGAAGGTGCGCATGAACGCATCCGTCGAGAACGACGAGGGCACCCGCCAGTAAAAGTCGCAGTAGAGCTCGTCGCCCACGCCGATGACGTACACAATCGAGGGCGTCCACTCGGAGCACTCGCGAAGCGTCTGCAGGTCGAAGACATTGGGCGAGGCGCTGTCGAAGGCGGGCAGGTTGGAGACGAGGAAGTCCATGGCGGAGTGAGAGCGCTCGATTGCGCGCGCCACCATGTGGGGCAGCCGCCCCTTCACGAAGCTGCGCGTCACGTTGCCCACGAACAGGTCGACGAGCGACTGTGACGCCGCGTTGAGCGTGCGCGCCGCGCGCGTGAGCACTGAGCGGTCACTGAACTGGGGACGGTCGAGCGAGGCCATCTTGACGCACACGTGGTTACCCGCCGGAGCGTCGGGGTCGAAAAGCACATTCGAGCCCACGACGCAGCGGTCGCGCGTCGGGTCGGCGGCGAAAAAGGCGGCCGCGATGCACGCGGTGAGCGTGGTCGAGGGGCTACCGATCTTGTGCGTGGCTGCAATCTCCTTCAACTTCTTGAGCGAGACGGTGGCATGCAAATAAAACTGGCGGCGCGGTCCCAGGGGAGGCGATGCGAAGCCGAGCCGCGCGAGGCGGTACAGCGCATAGGGTGAGACCGCGACGGCGCCGCACAGCGTCTTACTGGTGTTCGCGAGCTTGGCCGCCGTCGAGCGAGAGGCGGCCTTGCGCTTACCGGCCTCATGCTTCTGTTTGAGTCTCTCAAAGGTGAGAGGGCACTCCTCTAGAATGCACGGGCAGAGGTAGCGCAACACGCGCCAGCCATCGATGACGTCGTGCCGGAAGAGCCACGTGCACGTGACCGCGCGCCCGACGGCCTGCCCAGCGCCAACGTTGGCCTCCACGTCCGCCGAGCTGCGCACGTGCCCCACGTACGGCTCGAGGACGCAGATGGCCGCTGGCACTGCCTTCTCGCCCTTGCCGTCGGAGAAACGAACGGCGCGAGCGAGCCCCTGCCCCTCACGATCGATGATGAGCACCTGCTCGAGGACGGAGGCGCTGCTCGCGTCGGAGAACCAGTAACGCTCGCCCTGCACCATCAGGCGCACCGTCGCCTGCGGATCCTCGAGCAGCTTCGAGAGCTTGCGCCGGAGGGTCAAATAAGCCTCGTCGAGCGTGCTGTCCAAGCCGATCGAGCACGCACAGCGGAAAGTGGTCAGGCCGAGCGGGCGCCGAAAGTTGATGCCCATGAAGCCCAAGGGGCGGCTGCCCGACGGCGACTCGGCATCCGAATCGCCCATCGACTTGGCCTTATCACGCAGATGCACCGGGAGCGTTGCGAGACGGCCGCCCCCGGACAGCCGCAGCGCGCTCAACGCCGCGCCCCCAATAGTCGAGGCGCCTGCACTGTATTGGGCGCCTGCGCTGCTGCCCTCGCGACTGCTGCTGCTGCTGCCGGGCACGAGGGGTGCGGAACTTGCGGTGCGCTTGTGCCGCTTGTTGTGCCGCTTGTTGTGCTGGACTGTGGGCGAGGCCTCGCCCACCTCGCCCGCCTCGCCCGCCTCGCCCGCCGCGCCCGCCGACCCCGCCGACCCCTTGAGAACGTCATCATAATCTTCGAGGGCCGCAACCCCCGTGCCCACCATTCCATTCGACGCCATCCGCTGGGCGTCCATCGCGCCCACGCTCGCCAGGCTGCCCCTCGGCGCGTCCGACTTCTCGCTGGCCTCGTCGGTCTTCGACGACGACACGCGAGGCAGCGAGTCTTCCTCCCCCACAGCCGAGCTCTCTGCCTCTTCGGCGGTTTCATAACCCCCATCGTCGCTCACGTCTGCAATGTCCACAACGACGCCTTCGACGGAGCCCTCCGCGCCCAGCCGAGCACCCTTGAGCTCGACGCCCACCAGCCCCGCGCCCTGTGCACCGCCGCCCGCCGCCTCCGCTGCCGCCGCCACCGCCGCTGCCACGGCAGAGGCAGACGAGGCGCGCGTGGAGGTGCCGCTGCCGCTGCAGTCTTTGGCGTCTCTGAGGAGGGACTCATGCCAGAGCTCGACGTTGAAGATGTAGTCGGTCGAATGCGGCACGTTGCCCACCTTGCCCATGATCTGCAGCGGCTGCCCCGCTAAGAACCTTGCGAAGGAGGGCGCGACACGCGACGGACAGTCAAGCAGGGGTGGGGTCCAGGGAAGGGTGGGGGAGGGCGTGCGCGAGGCGTGGGTGCGGGGTGCGGCGAGTGAGTCCCCCCAACCCCCCTTCCCCTCTCCGCGAGTGGTGCGCGTCGCACCTCGCGAGCCCGAAGCGCATGCCGATGACCGCGAACTCGAAGGTCGAAAAGTCCATCTTGTCCTCGTAGAACTCCATTGTGTAGACGAGCCCAGGTTGAAGGGTGTGCTTTTCCCCATTCCGAGTGGATGCAAAGTAGTTCTTGCGCTGGAGACGGTCGAAGGGCTTCTGCGCGAAGACGCCGCCGAGGAGGGCGGTCTGCTCGCGCAGCGGGTAGGCCGTGAGGGGCGGCTCCTCGCCCGGATGCGCCACGTGCAGCAGCTGGATCGTCTGGAAGAGCGGGTTGAGGATGTATGGCTTAGGGCCGAGCACGTCGATCATGACCGTGGGCGCGAGCTTCTTCACGGCGCGTAGGATGGTCGAAATCAGCCAATGGGCCGGCACGTTGTCCATCGGCCGCTCAAACTCGTACCCGGTGAAGCACTCGGACATGGGCAGCGCGTGCTTGAACCGGCCCTGCACGACGCACGACAGCTTCCGCGTCCGGCCCCGAAAGTACTCGGTGGGCTCGCCCTCGAGGTAGCGTAATCGGAAGTACATGCGGCCGGAGAAATGGTCGGTTTCAATCGGGAACGCCGTCTCCGGGTAATTGAAGCCCACCTGCCTGCCGCTCTGCACGCCACAGGCGACGCGCAGCATCGCCGGCCTCGTCCGCCAGCTCTCCGCCGGCCCCGGATGGTTGGGGTCGAGCGGCCGACCGGTGCTGCTGATGCTGCTTTTCTCCTTGGAGGGGCTCGATGCCGCCTCTACTTCGCGCTGCATGATGCCGAGGCTCTCCCTAAGGTAGCCGCCCTGGAGCCTCCGTGTCAGGAATTGGCTTGACGAGAAAAAAGCGAGACGTCTACTGCGAATTGCAAAAACGAAGATGCGGGCGCCGTACCGGTAAAATTCGGGGGGAGCCGGGGACCACAGGGGACGTCGTACTCCGGTACATGTACCTCACCCTGGGTTTTGAAACCTGTTTGAAAGGAGAGCCGGCCTCTCATGCAATGCTCCCATGGGTGAGGCGGAGGCGAGGGAGCGCTCGCGGCCACGAAATTGCAGGCGGTGCAAGGCTTGATACTGCCTTTGACCTTGAGCGGGGGCGGGGCAGAGGGCGTCCTCGCCTCGCTGTTTCGCACGGCCTCAAGCCGCGCGCACACTCGGTTGGCTACATGGGATCAGATGCTCGGTCGCAGGTCGGTCGGTCCGGTGCGCTCGCACTAGTTTCTGTCTCTAGGAAGATGTGCCACACAACTGATGCCCGCAAATCTTCCAGTATGTTTCTCTCGTGTTTCGGACATGTTTGAATATCGAACATAACCGAAAAATGCATGCAATCTTGACAAGATCAGCCCCTTGACAAGAGGCACACAAAAACGCTCAACGCTCCCCTTAAACGCTTGGACTGCGGGCCGAAGTCCTCATAATGTTCCTCTCTTCCCTCTTCACCGCGGCTACATCCGTCGGCATGAAGGGTATCCTCGGTGGGGTGCTCGTACACGTTGCGCGCCTCACGCTCAACATGCGCAGCCTCCAGTACAACGAGAACGAAGTGATGCTGATGACCAAGGCTTTCTTCACATCGTGTACGAGCCAGGCTGCGCGCGAGGCCTGGGACGTGCTCGATCGGCGACGCATCGGCACGATTCCCGGCAGCGATCTTCTGGCGAACCTCATAGACATGCTCGGCCCTATGGCTGCCGAGCAGCTGAAAACGATGATCTCGCGGTTGCCGTCAGCACACATCTCGCGGTTGCAGTCCGGGGAGCAGATGGTGACCCAGGCAGAGTTCCCCACGCTGTGCGCGAGCATCAAGGCCTCGGCCAACGAGCTCGTGCCCTCACAAATCGGCGGCTTCCTCGCCGAAGAGGTGACAGAGTTGGCGACTGGCGGCGTGCGCGGCGTCGGCCACGTTGGCCGCGCGTTGCAGACGCTCGAGCTGCCCGTGCTCGCGAAAGTGCCGCCGCCGTTGCTCCCACGCGCCGGTGCCGTCATCGAGCGTATGCTCGCCGCCGAGTACACACCGCACCAGGCGTCGACGGCCGTGGCAGCGCTCTACGGCCCCCGCGACGCGCGCTCGCTCGCCCGCCTGAGAGGTCTCTTCGACCTCAGGCGGACGGGCGAGCTGACTGTAGCCGAGTTTGAGCGCGCGATGCTGCTGCTCACGGACGTGGTGAGCGCCGCCGACCTGCCCGCCGTGCGCACGCGGCTCGGCTTTCTCGACCCGACCAAAGTCACGATGCACGAGTTTGAGGCGGCGATCACTCTTCTCATCCCAGCCGACGGCTCGGAACCCAAACTGGTTGAGAATCGGATGGAATCTCAACTAGCTCTCAAAGAGGTGAACGCGCTGCTCGGCGGCGCGACCAACGCCCAGCGCCTGAAGCCCTATGAGCGCCAGCGCGTCGTGCGGCTAGCAGAACGCATGACCAACTTTGGCTACTCGCAAGAGGCGGTCTTGCTCATCGTGAGGGTGCTGTTCCTCACGAAGATGCACGACAAGGACCTCTGGGACGTGTGGCGGCTGCTGCACCGAGGAGGAGTGCCAGCCGAGGCGCCGCTCGAAGAGGAACAGGCGCGTCTGAGTGTGCGCCTAAGCGTTCCTGAGTGCGCCTGAGTGCGTCGGAGGAGTGCGTCTCCGATGTGGCCAACTGAGGGCCGCTGATGGTCTCTGATGGCCTCTGATTGCGCTCGATGTGCGTCAGGTGCGCCATCTGCTCGCATTGCTCATCGAGGGGCACCAAGCCGAGGACGTGAATAACCTCATCGAGAAAGTCGACGCAAACCATAACGGCGAAATCGAGTTCGAAGAGCTCGCTACGCTGCTTCGTGCCATCGATCCGAAGCTTTCGCGCAACACACGGATCGAGGACATCGACATCCAACCGCACCCGTTACTCGAGCAGGTGAGGATGGCCGTCGATTGCCTTGAGGATGGCCGTTGGTTGCGACTAATGAGCGCTGCTGATGATCCACCCACGGCTCGAGCAGGTGTATGCTATCCTCGATAAGGACCTGCTGCGCGTGTTAGAATCCTCGACAGATCAACACGAGAGGCGCGCGCGACGAGCCGACAAGCTTTCTGCGATCCTCGCGGAGCTCGAGGATGCATATGGCGGCGCGCACACGATGGTTCATGAGGTGCGGAGGAGGGTACTCGCAAAGATACACGAGGTGGCGGCCGAGCAGCTCGCAGCTGCGTCCGAGGGGGAGCTGCGTGGCTCCCTTGAGGTGTACTGCGACGACGTGCACGCGCACTGCCTGGCGATGCTCGCCCAGGCTCTCGAGCACGCGGGCGAGCTGCTCTCAGCGCACGAGCGTGACACATATGAGGTCCACGTTGCGCTGCGCACGATCCGCACCATCGAGCAGTGCGAAAGGTTTCAGCCCGCACGGCCCATCGAATGGCGCATGGGCCGCAATGAGGCTGATGGCCTGGCCGAGGGCGAGGACACTGGCGGTGGCCGTGGTGGCGAGGGCGGCGAGGACAGCGATACAGATTGGGTGTCGCTCAGCGAGTCTCGGCGGCGGAAAGTCGATTCACAAATGCTCGCCTCTTTCCACCGGCGGAAGGACGCCCTAAGCAGCTTCGTGAAAGGAGGCTCCGAGAGCAGCACGACGCGCACGTTTGACCGCCGATCGAAGTCCAAAGGCATGGACCCGAAACTGCGCGAGCGCATCGAGCGCATCTATAACCCAGCACGGTACGCGCCCAAGGTGGAGCAGTCCATCGAAGGGTACCTTAAGGCGTTGGATCTGGATGGCGATGGCCTGGTCAGCCGCGAAGAGTACGACGCCGCCTTCCGCGTGATGGATGTAGACGGAGATGGGATGCTCACCAAGGACGAGTACTTCCTCGGGGGAGCACTGCCATTCTGGAAACTCGACACGGATGGAGACGGTGCCATCACGTTCGAGGAGTTCCAAAAAGGCTTCGACATCTTGGATAAGGAAAAGAATGGCCAGGTATCTAGAGCAGAATTTATGGTCCACTTCAAGCCGAACCTCATGTACAGGGAGCCGCAATTCGAGATGTGCAGAGCGACGCATTTCGAAAAGCGTGGGAGGCTCTTGGACAACACCACCAAGCAGACGATCCTCCGTGACGAGATGGACAAGATGAATCGTAAGGGCATGGATTCAGACACGTGGCTCAGAGCGCAGGCTCACGAGCTTCAGAAGCAGCTGCGCGGCAAGAACATCGCCAAACAGAGGCGCAATATCATTCTGCTCGGCGAGGGATGAGATCGGCACGAACCACAGAGCTCATCAGCTCAGAGGGCCACGCCAATCCTCTCCACTGTATGAATGTTTGTAACTGAAGAGTGTTGAACCCCTCTCAGCTCAGAGGGCCACGCAGATCCTCTCTACTGTAGTCGGCATCGGGCTGCTCTTAGTACTGTTTCCCGGGACGTTGCATAGCGTCGTCCCTTAATTCTCCCCTGTAATTCTCTCAAATTGCATGCATGTTTACGAAGACGCCCCTGGACCGCATCTCACATTGGCGTGACGCATCCGATGACTGTACATGTATGATGCAGCTCGCAGTGATCGCAGTGATCGCGGCGGTTCGAGCTCCGCCGCCGTCACCAGTTCGAGCGCCGCCGCCGTTGCCAGTTCGAGCGCCGCCGCCGTCACCAATCCTGTTGCAGCTGCCGTTTGGGGAGGATGAGGAGTTGTTCAGCGCCGCTGCATGGAATGACGCACACCGCTGCACATTGGCAAGGCTAGGTTACGAAGTCAGGTCCTCCCCTGACCTAAGAGGCGGAATAAAGAGCACCTCGGCCAGGGTAGCTGTATCGCCGTGGATCGCTGGGCTGCGCGTGGTGCTGCTCTACAAGGTGCACGGGCCTTTTGTGGAGGTTATGGATGTCGAGGGCGCCTCGTTGCTGCAGCGCGAGCAGGTGGGCTCGTGGCTACGCATCAGCTTCATCGTCGACGACGAGCCCGCGGGCGACTGCAGTACGCTCGCATGCCTCACCTTTGACACTGTCGGCTTCTTGGGACCGCCCGAGAGCCTTGCATGCAACTTGCCGGCGGACCTGGTCGACCCTCCGCCCTCGCCGCCGCCACGGTACATCTCGAGGGGGGAGCTCTTTGCGGCCGGTAGCCTAACCCTATACCCTCCACCGCCGCCCCCGCATCCGCCGCTGCTGAGCACTGACCGTGCCGTCTCGCTCGATGCACGCGGCAACAGCGTCGAGCAACAGTCCTTGCCTGCACAGCCCACATGGACCAGTATGCCCAGTGCGTCAGCGACCAGTGTGCCCAGTGCGTCGACGACCCCCACCTCTTTCACCCAATCCGAGGCGACGGGACTGAGGGCGTCGACGGCGATGCCGGCACCGAAGCGTCACTCGCTGACACTCAGCCTGGCCATCGGCGCTCTCCTCGCGATCATGGTCCTCGTGGCCCTAGGACTAGGGCTGCGTCGCGTAGCCGCGGCGAAGGCAGAGGGCGGGGCCACCGGAGCCATGGCTACAAAGCTCATGGCCACACTCGAAGGCTCAGCCGCCGGAGCCATGGTGGTGAAGCTGTTGGGCACACTTGAGGCTCGGCTTGGGCTCGGAGCCTGCAGCAATTCAGTGGCAACCACGAGGTACTCCGACGTACAGCGAGCCGAAGATCCAGAGGAGGGGCACGGCGAGGATGGTGGAGCGCTGCTCCAGCGCCCGAAAGCAGCCCAACACGAGGATCCACACGATGAGGTGAGCGACGAGGCCGAGGAGCACGATGAGGATGCCGAGTACCTCGAGGCCCGCTCGCGAGCTCGGGCATATGCTCACGAGCTTCCATATGACGAGCCTGCGTGGAGGACCCTCTCGGATGCTCTGTGTACCGCCTCCAAGAGCCCCACCGACGCCCGCCACGACGCCCGCGAGTACTCGCACAGGCTCGAAACCGACGCCCGCCACGACGCCCGCGAGTACTCGCACAGGCTCGAAACCGACGCCCGCCACGACGCCCGCGAGTACTCGCGCAGGCTCGAAGAGTTGAGCGAGGGCGAGGGCGCGGGCGCGGGCGTCGTGGCGGGCGTGTATTTCGCGCGAGGCGAGTCGAGGGGAGCTGCGGCACAGATGGATGCCGACGAGGCACGATTTGGTGCGTTCGAAGCACCACATTTGGGTGAGAGTCGGCCAGGATCCCTCGAGATGCCCGAGGTCAAGCCCATCTTCACGGAAGTAGTACCGAGCTTCCATGGCGGCGGTGGCGATGATGACGACGGGTCTGTGTGCTGATCGGCGCGAATCCGCGCGAGAGCGTGTACTGCATCATGCGACTGCAGTAATGTACCGCGACATTGGCCTGTGCGAGCCCCGTGTCTGACTCTGAGCACGGGCGTGAGAAAAGACGCGGTTCCGGCGCTGCGCCGGAGTGCGCGGGCGGATCTAAAGTAACGCGGTATGCCCGACGTGGTGGCGGGACTCACTGAGATCGGAGTTCGGACTGATGTGTGTAATGTGTGGAAATGCGTCTTGCGCTTATGGCCGCATAGCAGACGCACACACCACAGCGTTACGCGATCCTACTTTTCGGTTGACCGCCGCCCGACACCGCCGCGTGCGGTGACAGGCGGGTGTTGCATGGCTGTTGCAGCACGGACCACGGTGCCGACGCAGCACAAGAACGGAGATGCAATAAGTGCACGATCCATGATGCTCGTATGCTAATTGCCTTGCACTTTGCTGATGTATGCACGCTCGTTGCCTCCCTTCAACGCTCCTTCGGCGCCTGCGTTCCTCCTCGTGCAGCTTCCCTTGCAGCTTCCGCACGCCACGACTCGTGTTGCTTCTCGAGCTGCATACGCAGCGCCGCCTTGGCCGTTGCCGCACGGTGGCGCATGAGCTCAAGGCGCGCGTGCAGCCGGCTCAGCTCGCACTCAAGCCAGTCGCTGTAAAAGATGGGCTGCGAGGTGCTCGGCGAGGGAAGCGTCGAGGCGCTCGCGCTGAACGATAACTTGACGGAAGTTCCCTTCTCAACCCAGCGCCCAAGCGGCGTCGTCGTGGGCAGCTTCTCCTCTCCACCGAAGGACATGCCGCTCCCGCCACTCGCCGTCCGCTCGCCGACGGGCTCGCCGAACATGCCAAGCAGCTCCCCACTCGCCTCTCCATCTTGACTGCCGCCGCTCACGAGCGGGTGCGTCTGCAGCCCATAGCGGCGCACGTGGCACGCGAGTTCGTCGTTGGCACGCGAAGCGAGGCCCTCGGCGTACTTCCACGCCCGCTCGAGATTCTGCGCGTATTCGGCCTCTTTGATCGCCGCCAGCTGCTCCGTCCGCATCTGGCGATTCTGGACTGCTTGCTGGTACTTCTCATTGCGCGCCCGGGCCTGCGCCTTGGCCTCCTCAACGTTACGCTTCTTGGACGCATGGAGCTTCTTCTGGTGCTCGGCCGCCTGGCGCTCCAGCCTCTCTGCATGCGCCTCCTTGCGCGCCGCCTGCTTGGCCCGCTCGTCAGCGCGTTCCTTGAGGCGCTCCTCTACGCCCTCAGTCTGCCACTTGAGCTCGAGTGCTCTCCTCTTCTGGGCGGCCTCCGACAGCTGCTTCCGATGACTGCGGATGCGCATGTGGGTGTCCAGCTGCAAGAAGGTGAGCGTCTCCGCACAATCCGCCGCCAGGGTGTGGTCGCGCGATGCCTGGCGAGACTTCTCGAGTCGCTGCTCTTGCCAGATGCACTCGCAGTGCAGCTTGCGCAGGGCATCTCGACGCACTTGCGCATCGAAATTGCGCTCCTGCTCCGTGCCGTGGCCAAGGGCGGGCGCCGGCGTGCTCAGCACGCGGAGGAGCCCCGCGCTCCTCGGATGTGACACACGAGGCACCGCGGCCGCTGCCGACGTTGCCCTTGTCGCAAGGTGGATGGCGCGCTTGTGTGCCATTCGATGATCGGCAACTTGCTCGCGCCAGGAGATGGCAAATGCGGCGTTGCGTCGCATGATGACGGGCAAGTCGGGATTCCACTTCGGGTTCTTGTCGGCGATGGTTGTCATCGCTTCGTTCATCGCTTCAAAAGGGAGGAACACCCGATAGAACACCCGAGAGACCGGCGGAGCCGGCGGACGGGACCCGGGACCGATCTCTGCCTTTTTGAGTGTGGTGCACCAACCAACGCGAACTCATCGAACCTGAAACGGAAAAACGGGTCGCTGCGCTCGGAAAATGCGATGCATGCCATTCAAGTCGGACTACATTGTCGCAGCGGACTACTGTGACCCGACCCTATAGGGATGCAGATGCCGTCGGCAAGAAGCGGCAAGAAGCGCCAGGAGCGGTCGTCCGTGCGGACGTGTCCCCTTGCGGTTGCGCCCCTTCCGTCGGCAGCGGTGCCTTCCGCTTCGTGCCGCGCCCCCCGGTGGGCGCAGGCGCAGGCTCCGCCTCCTCAGCCAGGCACCGTCGGCACGTGCAGTGAAACGCCCAGTGGTTGAGCTGTTCGCGACGCTCGGCGAGACCGAGATTTGGTGTCACGTAGCATAGGGTGAGTTCCTCGCCCGCCGCCACTTCATCGACCGTACGGAGTACGAAGCTGAACGTGTCGCGCGCGGCGCCTGCCAGCGGGCGCTCCATTCGGGATTTCCCCACAGCGTGACTCCAATACAGGACCTTCTCTGCACTGGAGTCGTCCATCGACCCCGCCGCCGCCGAGCTCGAATCTGCCGCCGCCGAGCTCGAATCTGCCGCCGCCGAGCTCGAATCTGCCGCCGCCGAGCTCGAATCTGCCGCCGCCGAGCTCGAATCCGCCGCCGCCGAGCTCGAATCTGCCGCCGCCGCCGAGCTCGAGCCTGATTGTTCCGACTCGTCCGCCTCCACCGCCCGAATCCAGGATGGATAGACCTGTGCGTTGGGCGCACAGTCGTGGTTGGCATTGCACGTCAGCAGAAACATGCCTGCGAATTGCAGGTGCTCGTTCGTCGGGTGCTGCCATTGGAACGTGTTCAGAAGCAGCCGTTGGACGAGCCCGGTCACGTGAGGCGCAGCGGTGAGCTCCTCGGCAATGGCGCACGCGTCCTCGCTTGCGAGCTGAGCCTCGAGCGCGGCCGTCAGCGGGCCGAGCGTCCTCTCTCGCAGCGCAGCGGCCAGCGCCTCGGCACTTGCGCCCTTGAGATCAAGCTCGGTATTGGCGGGAAAGGCGCAGAAGCGCTCCCACGGCCGAAGGGCATTCGCTAGCGCAGCCGAGGCCGGTAGGCCAGCCTTGGACGAGAACCATAGTACATCCTGAGCGATGCGCGCGTTGCAGCGTGCAATGCTCTCGGCCCCATAGTGACTGTCCAGGGCAATCTCTGCTTGCCAGGCCCGGAGAGCAGGGAGCACTCCGCCACAAATTCCACGGTGGAAGCTACTTCCAGCGCACGTGCCCGAGCAGAAGCGCGCGCCGCACGACTCGTCGGAGCATGTGATGTGCTGACTCTTCCGGGAGAAGACGCACAGGCACGTGTCGCAAAAGACGGCATCACCTCGACCCTCCATCCCCAGCGCAGACAACAGGCTTGGCCATGCAATCAACGGCACCTCGTCAATCAGATCTGTCAGCTGTGGCAAAGCTTCCGATGCAAAGAGGCCACGGCCAGATCCAGCACTCTGGCCCACGCGGAATTGCATGGACGTGGTATACGGCTCATAGTCCTCAATGTATGGGTCGGCTGAATCTCCTTCGGGCTCTGCCATCGCGCCTGCGTCGGCATGTGCACACGTGATCATGCTCGCCGCGGCGCTCACGCGCTGCGGCGGGCGCGCGCAATAAATGTGCGGCGCGGGTGAGACGAAGAAGGATAGAGTAATCGACGTAGTGAAGGGAGCGTCAGTGACGCGCGCGCACTATGTGAGCGGGCGCTGGCAGAGAGTTTCTGACGCTCTCGTCCATGCTCACGGTTTGCTCCCTCGTCGGTCATGTTGAACTCGCAAGCCTGGGGGGGACGGGGATTGAGTCAATAAGTTTTGTCACCAGCGACCAGCCGACTACCAAAAAATCTCGTCCTCCTTAGACCTTACCGCTCTTTACGGTAGCAACCGCGAACCGGCTAAGAACCGGCGGCCGTAGAAGTGGCAAGAGCGCGTTGGACCCGAATTTCAGGCCCTTATGAGTTTGTACTTGTAGCGTGTGCTGCGTTTGTAGCGAATTGGGAACCTAACCTTATCCTAGAACGCACGGGCCACGGCCATGGCATCGTGTCTGAGACGTCTTGATCACCCGTCACCCTCACCGCCACGCGCCTGCACTGGCTACGATGCGCCGCAACCCGCTGGGAGTTGAGTAAAGCCCACTGCCCTTGTATGCCAGCGGCCCATGAGCACGGCTCTTTGCCCTTGCCGCGGCCTTTGCGCTGATCGTCCCGTGCAGTTGCGCAATATCGCGGCTGATCGACTCATAAGCGGGGGCGGTCTGAGGCCGTTGCGGGGAGCCCACCAGCGCGGCGCGCGCGATCGCTGCATCGCTGAAAAGCACGTGCATCGTGTCACTGTTGCGCTGCTGCGCGAGCCTGGCTTGCACTCGAGTGGGCAACTCGACACAGTGATAGCAAGGAAGTTCCTTGCTTTTCCAGACACCGCAGACACGGCATCGCTCTTTTGTGTGCAGCTTCGAAGATGAGGTCGAGGAGGTGGCGCGAAGAAAGATATCGCGAGGCATTACAATCGGGCCCTCGTCCAAGGTCCGCGCGCCAATCCCAATCGGGGTGAGGTTTGCTGGCGTGGCTCGAACTTGGGCATCTGCTGCTTGCGCGCGGTTGGGGAAGCGGGTGCAAACGGAGCATTCGCGCTGCTTGTGCTTCCAGACCCCGCAGCTTGGACAGCGCTCCTTGATGTGCAGAGCCTCCGCCATTCGCAGCTCTTCAACAAAGCACACGTGAGCCCACTCAAAATGGCCGGATGACCGGGGGTCCTTGCTATCGTCCGTGAGAAGGATGAGAAGGAGGCCAAACGAAACAGGAAACAGCTTTCGAGAGTTGAACAATCGACCTACTATTAAATAGGAACATTCTCCACTGTGTTTTTGATCCGTCAAGTTTCCTTGCAATCAGCGGGAGAATCTTTTTTGCTTGCTTTCTACGCGAATCTTGCTGCACGTTCTCATGTCGACCATCTTGGTGTGCTCGGCCGCGGCGGCGCTGCTGGCGCCGACCGCTCTGCGAAAATGCACGCCGGAGTTGACCGCTCTGCGGCGGCTGCCGCCGCCAACGATGGAGTTGCGCGACCTCGTCGGCAAGGGCGGGTACAAGGGCCTAGTCTCTCAGGAGCCTCTTGCACCAGATACGTCCATCACGGTGCAGGGCGGGTCGCTTCGCACGTGGTCGTGCAGCAACCCTTCAATCAAGCGCATGCAGGTGAGCCTCAGCAGTGAGGGCCGACCGGTCGATGCCGAAGTCGAGCTCTGGCAGGGGCCGGACTACACGCCGGTCAAGATGCGGGTGTATAGTGAGGACGGCAACGAGCGCCCCTTCAGCGCTGTGATGGAGAGCCCCCGCGGTCCGAGCACGGTGTCCATCCGCAACCTGGGCCCGACCGTCTTCCCGTTCGCCGCCAGCGTCGCCACGGACAGCGTCGCATCCCCTTTGGTCGTCTTCCCATCTTCTTTTTCGACCGGCACGGCCTCCTCCACCACGACCATCCAGGGCGGTGCGCTCCGCACGTACCATTGCGATCCGACGATCGAGAGCGTGCGGGTGCTCTTCACGTCAGACGGCCGGCCGCTCAACGCACGGCTCGAGGTGCTCCAGGGCCCGAACAACAATAAGCAGGTCATCGAGCTCTATTCCGATGATGACACCCTTGATTGCCTCTGATGACACCCTTGATTGCCTCCCTCATCAGGTCATCGAGCTCTATTCCGACGATGGCCTCTCGAGGCCGCTCTTGCTGATGCTCGACACCCCTGACCAGGGCAGTGTGGTGCGCATCGTCAACACGGCGCCGATGGAATTCCCGCTTGCTGCCTCGATCGCGCCGATTCGGCGCTCCCTGAGTGGCACGGAGGCGTTACGCGCGCGCTCGTGGCAGAGGAGCGGCAGCGGTGGATGGGGTGCCGACTACGCCTACGGCGAGCGACCATGGTACGACTCCCGCGTCAACGATCCATACCAGGGCAACCCGGTGGACCCATATCGGGCCAGGTACAACGGACCGTACCGGTACGGCGCGTACGATGCCACGTCACGTGCCCAGTACGGCGCCGCACGCCGCGATACCGCATGGGGCGCCCAGTACGGCGCCCAGTACGGCGCCCCGTACGCCCCGTACGCGCCGCCGCCGCCCCTCTTCGCCGAGCCCCCTCTGGCTACGGCTCGCGAGCGGGTAGAGGCGGCCAAGGCCAAGGAGGAGGCGCTCGAGGAGGCGGCGCGCAGGGCGCGGGAGGAGGCCGACACGGCGGCTCAGGTGTTGGCCGAGGCCGAGCGGCTCGAGGCCGAGGCCGCGGCGGCGAGGGAGCGCGCCATCGCATCCGCACAGGCGGCGACGGCAGATGCAGCTCGGGCCGCTCTCGCGGAGAGACAGGCTGCGGCCGCTGCCAATGTGCCACTCTCGCAGCCCGGCCCGGAACCGAGTGTCACCATGCCAAGCCAGTGGGCCGATGCGTCGTACGACTCCTATTTCGACTCCTACTCGGCTTTTGGTCGCGCCGCTCGTCGGGCGCGCCGACCCGCGACGCGTGGCTGATGAGGCGAGAAGCGCGCTTCCACCCTGCGACTCTACACATGCAATGCAGAGTACATGTACACAGACGAGAGCTCTGAATCGGCAGAAACTCGGCTGCAGCAAATTAGTCGAAACAACTTGCCGAGAGTTTGTGATTCTCTTGGTGAGCTCATATGTCGCGATAGTAGCGAAGAAGTGCTGGTTTTCTTCCTCGACTCTTCACGTTCACAGTCGTCGACGTGGCGTTTTGCGACGTCCTTCCTGCGTGCGACCTTCGGCGCGTCGATGCCCTCCGATGGCGCCGCCTACTCGGCGTCGGGCGCCCTCGAGGGCTACGAGATATTCATAAAGTACCTGCCACCTGATACCACCGAGGCCAGCCTCTTGGAGCTCTTCCAGGAGGCTGGCGAGATCGTTGGCCCACCACGGCTCATGACGGATTCCCATACGGGCAAGTGCAAGGGCGTGGGCTGGATCACGTTTGCGACGCCGGCGGGCTTGGCCAAGGCGCTAACGTGGGACGGCTACAAGGTGGGTGGGCGCAGCCTCAGTGTGCAGCGCGGCAAGGCGGTGCACACGGGCCTGCGGCCGTCAGTGCAGGCACCTGGCACGCACACGCCGGCCTTGCTTCAGGAGGTGGTCGCGAAGCTCGTTGGCTCGGAGCGATCGGGCACCTTCGTGGACGCCACGTTTGGGCGCGGCGGGCACACACGTGGTCTGCTCGAGGCGCTCACGCCAAACGCTCGCATGCATGCTTTCGACATGGACCCCGAGGCGATCTCGGCCGGCAAGGAGCTCGAGCGGACCGATAGCCGGTTCGCCATCCACCACGCGCCGTTCTCGTCGATGGCGGCGACGCTGCGCCCGCTCGGCGTGCGCCCCACCGCCGTGCTCTTCGACTTGGGTATCTCGTCCCCCCAGTTTGACGAAGCACACCGGGGGTTTCGCCCCGAGGCGGACGGGCCGCTCGACTTACGATTCGACCAGGGCAAGGGCGTGCCCGCGTGGCAGTGGCTCGAGACGGTGGAGCGATTGGAGCTGATCCGGGTGCTGCACGAGTACGGTGAGACCTCTGACCTCGCCGCCGCACGCCGCATCGCCGACGCCATCTGCATCGCGCGTGCCGAGAAGGCGCTGCCGCGTCGCACACGTGAGTTCGCGAGTTTGGTTGCCGATGCCAAAGGGAAAGAGTATCAAGCGATGCACCCCGCAAAGCTGACCTTCCAGGCGCTGCGCGTGCACCTGAACGACGAGTTCGGCGAGGCGCGCGCCGGGCTGCGCGCCGCCTTCGACCTGCTCGAGGATGGGGGACGCATCGGGGTCATCACATGGAAGCATTCGGAGTGCGCGCTGGTCGTCGACTTTTTTCGCGGCCTTGAGGGGGTGCGCGCCGAGTGCCCGCTACGGCGCTGGTACGCGCAGCAGCCAAGTGCAGCGCCGCCACCGACGGACAGCTGGTCACTCTCTATGGACGATGCGACGCGCCCTTCCGAGCGCGAGCTCGCAACGAACTCGAGATCGCGATCTGCCGTGCTGCACGTCCTCCGAAAGCAGCGGGTGCCGCCGCTTGCGGAGCTCGAGAGGCTCGCGTACGCAAGGCTCGGCTGGGCGGCGCCGACGGACGCGGGCGCGCCGAGCACGGGTGCCCTGGGCACGGGCGCGGACGCCGCCCTCGGCTCACCCAGCTCGAGGGGCGCCGCCGAGGGTGTGAAGGGAGGTGTGAAGGAAAGCAGCAGCGCCGACAAGTCGATCGGGTCGGAGCAGCAACGCAAGGAGGCGCGCAAGGCCGCGCGCAAGGCCGAGCGCGCGGCGGCAGCGGCGGCGGCGGCGGCGGCTGGCACGGCCACGTTGGAGGAGGCTCCCTCGGAGCGCAAGGAGAAGAAGAAGAAGAGGAAGAAGGATGACGAGGACGTCAGCGCCCGCGACCCCGACGATGAGAAGAAGAGGCGCAAGTGATAGGGCGGCGGGGCGAAGGCGATGAACCTTAACTTTGAGTTCCAACGTTAAGGAAGCGTTATTCCCCCCCCTTAACGGAGCGTTGTCGTTAATTCGGTTAAGTCACAATGCCGCTGCGGAAACGTCACGTTCCATAGAGAACTTTGTAACTTACCAAGCTACCTACACATTGGCAGGACCCCCTGAATTGCGGTGGGGGAATTTGAAGGGGATGTCGGCGTGAGAGTAAGGCATGGAACATGGAACGGCACGTTATCGAACGTCGACGACACGCGACTGACGAGGCAGCGGCCGCCGCCGCTGCGCGCTGGCACCGCCTCGGTCCGCGTACCGCGTGATTATTCACGGGTTTAGATTCGCCCCGATGCGCCCCCCGCATGCGGAGGTGCGCACCCGCGGCGCGAGTCATGGCTCATGCCGGCCGCCACCGCGCAGCGTCCGGGCCGGCCGTGGCCGTGGCGCGTGGGGGGCGCGGGACTTCCGGTTGGACTTCTGAGGGGCTCGTTGGGACATGTGCTACCGCCAAGCCGCAACCCCGGGGTTCAACCCGAACCCGCTACTTATTACCGCGGCGCGTGCACCACAAAAACACACCTCTCACCTGCTTTGCAAGCAAGCTTCGATGAGTAGATCAAGCATATCATCCGGAAACTTCATGCTGTATTTGTTCAGCCACAGCAGCAGCAAGACAAATCGCTGGGTGGTATCATTGAACATCAAATGATCTTTGCGAGACCACTTGACCATATCCCAGACTTTGATCGTCTTGTCCTCCGATCCAGACACGATCTTGGTCCCGTCCGGGGAAAACGCGACAGAGAAGATCATGCCACTGTGGGCGTTCGTCTTCTCGCTCAACTGCACCATCGTGCCTGCCAGACAAGCCAACAAGCGTCAGTTTTGACCAAGGAGAAGTGATTTGAGGGGAAAGCACACCCGAATCCCAGACTTTGATCGTCTTGTCGTACGATCCCGACACAATCTTGGTCCCGTCCGGGGAAAACGCCACCGACCTGATGATGTCGCTGTGGGCGTTCGTCTTCTCGCTCAACAGCCCCAGCGCGTCTGCCAGACAAGCCAGCAGGCGTCAGTTTTGGCCAAGGAGGGGCGATTTGAGAGCTCGCGGCGCACCCGAATCCCAGACTTTGATCGTCTTGTCGAACGATCCGGACACGATCTTGGTCCCGTCGGGGGAAAACGCCACCGACATGATCTCGCGGCTGTGGGCGTTCGTCTTCTCGCTCAACTGCTCCAGCTTGTCTGCCAGACAAGCCAACAGTCGTCAGTTTGGGCCAAGGAGGGGCGATTTGAGGGCTCCGGCGCACCTGAATCCCAGACTTTGATCGTCTTGTCGTCCGATCCCGACACAATCTTGGTCCCGTCCGGGGAAAACGCGACCGAGTTGATGTCCCCGCTGTGGGCGTTCATCTTCTCGCTCAGCAGCTCCAGTTTGCCTGCCAGACAAGCCAGCAGGCGTCAGTTTGGCCAAGGAGGCACGATTTGAGGGTTCTGGCGCACCCAAATCCCAGACTTTGATCGTCTTGTCGTGCGATCCGGACACAATCTTGGTCCCGTCCAGGGAAAACGCCACCGACATGACCCAGTCGCTGTGGGCGTTTGTCTTCTCGCTCAGCAGCTCCAGCTTGCCTGCCAGACAAGCCAGCAGGCGTCAGTTTTGGCCAAGGAGGGGCGATTTGAGGGCTCCGGCGCACCCGAATCCCAGACTTTGATCGTCCCGCCATTGCATGCGGACACGATCTTGGTCCCGTCCGGGGAGAACGCGACCGAGTAGACTGAGCTGCTGTGGGCGTTCGTCTTCTCTCTCAGCAGCTCCAGTTTGTCTGCCAGACAAGCCAACAGGCGTCCGTTTTGGCAAATGAGGGGCGATTTTGAGGGCTCGCGGCGCACCTGTAGAATCCCAGACTTTGATCGTCCCGTCATACGATCCTGAGACAATCTTCGTGCCATCGGGCGAAAAAGCCACCGACATGATTTCGCTGCCGTGGGCGGTGGTCTTCTCCGCTACACAGTTGATGAGCATCGCGATCATCCTGCGAACAAGAGAGAAGAAGAGAGGCTTAGGCAGCGTGGAGATAAGAGACCACAAGCGGCTGCAAGTTCGAAGGGCGCTTGAAGGATCTCGACGCAGACATGCAACAGCCAACAGCCGCGAGGATAGGGGAATCGCGTACGGAGTGTGGCTCCGAAGCTCATCGTGAACGGAGAGTCGTATGCCCTCGAGAGAGGCAGCCCAGCTCGGGGTCTCAGGATTGGGCAGTCAAGCGGCGGTGAAGCGCGCGGGGGCGGAGAAGAGGGAGGCGGACGTGTCGGCGGCGGCGCACGACCGCGGAAAGGCACGCGATCGATTCCGTGTGCGAAAGCGGTGCGGTGTGCGCGTGCAGCGATCGCACCGACGCACGTTGAGCACGAAGAGCGACGCTACTATTGTAGAAGGTCTTCATGACAGTGTGAATTGACTGTTAAAATAATCGGCCGCATTCTTGTGGGAAATCACCGCACCGCCTCTTCGGTCGCGCTCGATGGGATTCGCCCCATGGGCCCACCACATGGCGCCCACCAAGGCAACATCGCGATCTCCGAACATGTCATGGAACAATGTTGGGTCTTGCTGACGTCTGCTCTTGGGACTACCTCTCCCTCCGTCCAATTCGCAATTGTCTCCGTCACTCATGGACTACGCGACTACCTCTAATTCTAGAGGTCAATAAAACAGAAGAGACGACGTACAGACTCTACAGAAAGAGATGTCGACAGAAAATACAGAAAATATTCACCGGGAATGAACCCAACATCACACATGTCCTCCGAGTACGCCAGTACCGAGAGTAGTCGCTTTGAGGCTCAGAAACAGCTGTACACGAGGCTCTTGCAGGTGCATGACTGCACTCTCACGCTTCGACTTCGACGTCATCACCCGAAGCGGCTCTCCACCAGGCCACCGGCATGGTTCTTGCACGGCCGATGCGGTGGTGCTTCACTTTCAGCCCTGAGTTGCGAGCATGAAGGCGCAGGCAGGGGTTCAGACTCCGGCCGCTCCCGACAGCAGCAGGTCAAAGTGTCGGTCGCATACCCGATGAAGCAGGCGCAGCGGCTCCGCGTCGGCTGCGACGCCCGGAGCGAGCACCACCTCGGTCGGCGCCGCGCCCCCCAACACCTCCTCAGCAGGAGCTCCGCCAAAGGGCGCCGTGTCGGGCGTCTCGAGGAAATAGTAGAGGTGCACCGGAGAGCGGGTCAGGGCCGACAGTGCGAAGATCTCAAGTCTCTCTCCATAGATGCCACGCGTGCCCATGACTTCGAGGTAGGCCTCGAGGTAGGCCGTGGCGCTGGCTGCGTCCGTGTCGTCGGCGCTTGTGCGGTGGCGGTCGAGGGCGGCGCGGAGGGCACTGCTCGTCGCGTCGGGCGCCGCGTCGGGCGCGCCCGAGCACGCCGTCGCCACCGTCGCCTCGATGGTCTCCGCCACGCTCATCCCGTCCACGCCCGACACGGCGCCTTCGTCGCTCGGGCTGGCGGCGAGATCACGGGCGAGATCACGCAGGGTCTGCACGACCAAGGCCCGCACCTCCGCCGCCGAGGTGCACGTGAGCGCGGCCAGCGCACGCTCAACTCGCGCGGTGGCCTCCGGCGTCGCCGCTGCGTCCTCCAGCTCCGCATCGGAGACCGGCTCGTCGGTGCGCTGTGAAAGCTCGTCGGTGCGCTGTGAAAGCCAGCTGTGTGCGCATGTGAAGAGGCAGTCGCCATCATGGGGCACGCTCAGGACGCGCAGCCCCGCGTCGGCACACAGCTGATCCGCATGCGTGCGCTCCGCCTCCGCCCGTGCACGCGCACTCAGCTCCCCTCGCAACGACACCACAAAAGATTCGGTGTTCTCCGCGAGCTCGTACAAGGCGGGAAGGTCGTTACATCTCGACGCCGCGAGCGCCTGCGCCGCCTCGAGCGCCTGCGCCGCCTCGAGGGCGCCCGATACATCGTCGGTGGAGCCGAGGGCGCCCGATACGACGCCTTCCGAAGTCGGCGCCAGCGCCTGCAGCGCCGCCACGTCACTCCTGAGCCATCCGAGTCGGCGGGCGAGGGACTGGATCGAGGTCGCGTACTCCTTGTCGTCGGGAGTAGTGCACGCGCCTTCGAGGAGAGCCTGCAGCCGCTCCTGGAGCCGCTGCAGCTCGTCCGCGAGCGCTTGGCGCGAGCGCGTCGTCAGCGCCGCCGAGAGCTGCGGCATGCTGCTCTCGGCAGTGGATGCCGCGCCCCTTGGCCAGGTTGTGGAAGGCCTGGGCTTCGTCGGAGGCGAGCTGCAAGGCTCGGGCCAGTTGGTGTTCTCATGGGTAGGCGCGAGCGGAGGCGATACCGGCGCGGCGGGCAGCTCCGCTGCATCCTCACTGAACGGCTCGCGTCGCGTCAGCAGCGCACCAGTGGATAGCAGCGCACCCGCACGCAGCGGACCGACCTTGGGGTCGATGCGGGTGCGCTTCGGTCCGCGGCGGGAGAGCTTCGAGCCAAAAGAGCGGCTCAAGACGAGGTTGGCGCTCGACGCGTTGGACGACAGGAGGCGCAGAGCGCCGCGTATGGGCGTCGACGACCTGGGCCGAGTCGTTGTCGGCGGCGCCTCGGCAGGGCTGCCCGTTGCCCGTAGCAAGGCTGCCTCGAGTGCAGAGCACCGCTCTCGCTCAGCTCGTAGGGCGGAGAGCAGCGACCTATTGAGACGCGTCATGTGCTCGAGCCTGTCATAGCCTACGCCTTCACTCATGGTGCCGTTTGAGCTGCGTGTGACTGGCGAGATGCTGCCGCTGCTCGAACGCATGCTGTCCGTGCTCTGTGTCAGCGTGCTCAGATAGGGGTCACTCTCCGAAGCCGAGAGGCCGCCGGGTGCCTCACGCGTCGAGAGCGAGGGCAGCCGGAAGACCGGCATCGATGTTGGACTGTCGATTGCCGTGTGGTTCGAACCGGCGCTCGTAGTTGGCAGTTGCTCGGTTGTGGAAATTTGTGCATATGGGCCCAGGGGGCGAGGGCTGGGGACCCGCTTTTCTTTTCGTCTCTCTATACAAAAACTAGCACCCGGACCCGGTGGAAACCGC
>JWZX01001602.1:0-13914 GCA_001275005.1 Chrysochromulina tobinii | reverse complement strand
ACGGGGCCGTGTGTAGGATGCGATGAGCAAAGGCGGCCCAGATCCGACCGATCGTGTAGCCCACGCAGATCTTGAGGACCCCGATGAGCACGTTGTCATCTTGTGCAGAGACGATGTCATCGCCTCGGACCTGGCTAATCCTGCCGGCGCAGAGGAAATCCATATGATGAGCGTGGTCATGGAGAGACGAGAGTGTGAGCGTGGGGAGACGGCACAGCATTCAGTGCAGCGTGTGCACTGCTTACCAGGTGAGCGCCGGAAGCAGGATCAGCGTGACGTCTTTGAGAAAGTTGAGGGCGCCGTCGACGTAGAGCTGTGGGTGATTTGTCCGGTCAGGATTCTTGCACAGGGCATATCTTGACCAGCGGCCCGAGAGGGCGTTCCACGCAATGTACCCCGCCGTGGCGAGGTGGGTGACGACCATGACGATGCAGAACGAGCCGGCGAGCGCAAGCGGAGAGGGGAGCTCCCTGCTGCCCTCGACATTCACTAGCTTGGAGGTCAGGTTGGAGGTGATAGGGCCGTGAACGGCCATCTCTTCGGCGACCCGATGACATCGACGGAGATCACGATTCCATTCTCGATTGCGTCGTCGTGGGCATACTCAAGCGAGCTCACAGGGCAGGGCAAGCCTAAGGCCAAACCATACCGTACTGCACATGTACTCTGTAGGGACCTTATGTGGTACGTCGATATCCAACTACTCCGCCAGCGTTGACCTCGAAAAATCAACGGGCCGCCGCCGCCCGCCGAGCGTGGACCGATTGGCTTTTTGTTTTGTTCGACAGTTTTGTTCGACAGTTTTGTTCGACAGTTCGAGTGCGCCGCTGCCTCAACTGGCGAGCGGCGGCGCGGCCACCACCGCCTTGGCCTGTTTCACACTCATGAGGAGCACCTGGTCGCCAGGGCCGAGCCGCGGCGGTGGGATGCACGAGGCGCTCCGCACGACAAAGGTGCCGGCCAGTTCGGTCGGTAGCGCGACATTGGCGCAGCGGCCGACGCCGCTGCCCACGCTGCTGCTGCCGCTGCTGGGCCGAAGGCGCGTGTGGGCCGTGCCGGGGCGGCTCGAGGATGGAGCTGGCTGCCCAGAGAGGAACGCAAGGGAGGCTGAAGCACCGTAGAGATGTTGGTTGCCGGAGGGGAGCCACTGCACTGCGTTCGTCACGACGGTCTCGATGGGCCGGCCTCCGCCCGCCGTCGCGGGTCTGGGCCCTCGCTTGGGCTTGTCACTGCCCCCGCCGATGCCGGCGGCGCTCGCGGGGCGGAGCTGGGGATCGGAGGCCACACCGCTGCCCCAGCCGCCGCGCTTGACTGCAATGTGTGGCATCGAGTTCGGCCGCGGCAGTCCCGCACCAACTTGGACAGGCAGCAGATTGGGCTGGCCCATTGAAATGACCGTGCCGCCAGCGCCGCCGCCGGCACAAGTGTTCGTGTTCGTGGTCGGCGAGAGGCACGCCGCGCTGCTGTGAAGGCATGCCGCGCTGCTGGGGCGGCTGGGGCTCGCGGGGCGCCACGGCCGGAGCTCGACCGCTTGGGAGAGGCTCGCTAGCATCTCAGAGGCGGCTGCGTCGGGCAACGGCGAGTCGCGGGGGCTCAGCCGACGAGCCGAGCCGGGACGCGACGAGGATGCGAGGCCGTGACTCGACTTGACGCCTGAGCCCGGCCGGGACTGCGCGCCGCCTTGGGCACGCGGGAGCACGCCGCTCGCCGAGCTGACGGCAGAGTAGTAGTCGTTGGCAGACAGCTTGGAGAGGACGAGCAGGTCGGTCTTGGTGGCGCCGGCAATCGGGCCGACGCGCTGCTGAGTCTCGAGCACGAGCGAATTGAGCTGCCGATCTCGCAGCATGAGCAGATTCTCGAGCTCGCCTACGCGGTACCTGAGGGACGAGGCCTGCTGCGAGTTTTGCATCTTCTCCATGTTGGTGCGCTCGCGAGCGGCCTCGGTATGGAGCTTCAGGAGCGCTGTCGCGAGAACGACGACGCCCTTGTACACTCCGGCAGCTTTGAGGTCTCCAAAGACCTCGGCGGCCGTCGTGCGCAGCTCCTTGCGCATGTCCGGGTTGAGCGGTCCCACACCGTCGGCGTAGGCTTCCTCCATCTGGTCCAAGTTGGTCCGCAGCACGTCGCGCTCCTGCACGGCAACGTCACGCTCGGTCGTCACGTGCGTGAGCGACGCCTCCTTCTCAGCGAGCCTCACGCGGATGCGCCGCATCATGTCGGCCATCACCGGGTCATCCCCTTCGTCCTCGTCCTCCTCATTGAGCACAATGAGCGCCGCCGCCTGCTTGGCCTCGTCTTCGCGACGCGCCGCCGCATCGGCCTGCTTCTTAGCTGCCATCTCGCGCTTCGACTCGAGCTCGCGCCGCGCCTTGGCTTCGCTCGCGATCGCCGCTGCGACCGCGTCGCCGTCGCCCAGAAACTCGCGCAGCTTGACCGAGGCCGCCTCCGCGTCCTGACGAGCCAACGCGGTCTCCGCCTGGGAATCGTCAACCTGATGAGGGAGCCATCAATGGGGTCATCAGGGGTCATCAGGGGTCATCAGGGGTCATCATAGGTCATCATAGGTCATCATAGGTCATCATAGGTCATCATAGGTCATCATAGGTCATCAGAGGCGCCTGGGAATCGTCCACCTGCTGCTGCAAAGCCTGAACTATGGCGGCCATCCGCTGCGCCTCTACCGCCGCCTGCGAGACCACACGCTCGATGATCGCCTCCATCTCCGCCTCCTTGGCCTTCACTAAGCCACCCGCGGCACGCTGCACGCGCATCGCGAAGACCAGTTTCAGCTGGGCAGCCTCGCGCTGGACCTTGCGCTCCGCTTCAATGCTCGCCTGCACCTGCGCCATCTCTGCATCTTGGATGGCGCGCGTCCAGATGGCATGGTACGCCGTCTGCGCCATTCCCCCAGCCTCCTGAGCGTCGAGCCGCATCGCATCCGCGTGCGCCACCGCCTTCCGCGCCTTCTGCTGCGCGCTCTCCTTATCCGAGAGCGCCGTCTCGAGCGCCTTCTGCGCGGCAAAAAAGTCCTTTTGGAGCGCAAGGAAGCGGTCCGTTAGTCCCGAGCTCACCTGCGGGAGCACCATCTTCCACTTGTTTGAGAGCAACTCGTGCTTCTTGACGCCGACGCCATCCCCATCCTCGCCATCGCCCCCGCCCCCGCCCCCGCCCCCGCCGCTAGCTTTGGCAGACTTGGCTTGGGAGAGCGCCGCGTCGAGCTGGCGCACCTGATGAGGGAGCGCCATCAAGGGCAGTCAGAGGTCATCAGTGGCGCCGCGTCGAGCTGGCGCACCTGATGAGGGAGCGCCATCAAGGGCAATCAGAGGCCATCAGTGGCCGTCAGGCACGATCGCCTCGAGCTGGCGCACCTGCTCACGCAGTGCTTCGACCTCCACCTGCGATGGCACGCCGGACGCCGCTGACAAGGCGCTGCTCTCGCCGGGCGCCGGCAGGACTTGGCGCAGCGTCGACTGGACCTCGTCGAGTGGCGTGGCAAGGGAAGCGATCGCTTCCTCGAGCGTCTTCTCGAGCGCATCCCTGGTGGCGAGACTCTGGGCGAGCTCGGCCTCTATCGTAGCCTTCTCCTGCTGCTCCTGAAGCAGCTTGCCCACCAGAGTCTTCATGTTCAGCTCGAGGCTTTTCACCCCGGCCAGTTTGCCGCCCAGCTGCCACTTCTGCACGGCGCTACTCTTGGCCGTTGGCGAGCCGTCCGAGCCGTCCTCGAACGCCACGCCGCCCTTGGACGGAGAGGCGGCGCGTTTGGCCGACTTTTTGCTCATCTCGTCTTCGAGGACACTCTGGCGCACCTCGAGGACGGCGGCGGCATCGGCCTGGATGGCGTCGGCCGAGCTCAGGGAGGCCATCTTCTGCACCTGCTTGGCCGACATGGTGCGCGCCACCGGCAGCACGGGCGGGGGCTCTTTGAGGGCGAGCTCGGCGCGCGTGAGCTGGGCCTGCAGCTCGTCGCCGCTCTCTCGCAGGCGCATCAGCTCGCGTTCCGCAGACTCCGCACGCCGCTTGAACTCGCTCTGCTTCTTATCCAGCTCCTCCCACTTGCGCGCGTACTCGGCGCTCGCCTTCTTGGCCTGCGCGATCTCCGCCTCGAGATCGATCACGCGGGCCTGGAGGGCGAGCAACTCTGGCGCGTTGAGCGCTTCCTCACGCGCCCTCTCGACGCTCCGCTCTGCCTGCACGCGCATGGCCTCGGCTTGCTCGGCCTGGGCCTCGGCCGTCTGACGCAACGACATTTCGTACATGAGCCGCGCCTCGATGCGCTCAAGCTGCGCCTCCGCCTCATCCCTTTGCTTGCTCGTCTCACCCACTCTGGTCGCCAGCCTTTCGACATGATCCTCGAGGCTCGCAAACTTATCTGTAGCCGCCGCCGCCTTCGCCTCGGCGGCGGCGGCACGCGCGTCCGCCTTGGCTATGTCCACCTGCATCGCGCCTCGCGACTCCGCGATGAGCCGGTTGGCGCGCAGCCGGTGCGCCTCCGCCTCCTCGCGCAGCAGCCGCTCGGCGGCCGCGAGCGTCGACGCGTCCTCTTCGGCGCGCCGCCGCAGCGCCTCGCGTACCGACGACTCCTTCTCGATCTGAAACTGCTGCTGGCGCACCGCCGCCGCAGTGCGTGCCGCCTCGAGTCGCTCTTCCGCCTCGGCGCGGAAGTGCTTGGAGGCCTCCGACTTGGCGGCCTCAACGCTCGTGCTCCTGATCTGCTCAATCGAGTCGACAAGGCGCACGCGAGCGGCCTGCCACAAGCGTTCGCACTTGTCCGCGATCCCTTCCTCGATGGCCGACCGCCGCTGATCGCACGACTCGAGCAGCAGCGGCGATGCCTCCGCCAAGCGTCTGCATCGATAGAGCAGCACAGCATCCTCCTCGTCCAGCAGCGTCATCAGGAACGAGAAGGCATCGCGCAGGGCAGACTCGAGCACGTCGAGCGGATCCACTGCTGTGGCCTCACTCATGCTCTTGGGCACGTGCGGCGAGGGCGAATTAGGCGTCGCGTGAGCGATGCTCGTGGCGGTCCTCCTTGACAGTTCCTTCCATCGACACGAACCAGCCGACAAGGATTCCGCAAAATGCACGAGAAAAAGTCTCTCCTCCGAGCAACACTTTACCTTCCAGCAGCCCATGCTCGAGATGTCTCAGATGTCTTCACACATGTTCACGGGGCGCGAGTCCTCATGTCGACAGAGGCGAGCTCGCGGTGCTTGCGGCAGTTCTTCGACTTAACCGAGAGCGCCGTCATTGAATGGATCGCACCTGGCAGCATGGAGGCCAGCTCCTCCAATCCCAACGAAGTGACGGGCGATGCTTTCCTCGCACCAGCTCCGCCGGGAGCACGATTCCTCAAGATGATCCAAGGAATGGAGCGCAAGTATGCGACGGCGAGTTCAAGACCGATGCCAAAGCGCGCGCGCCGCGCTTCGGCCATAAGCAAGCGGAAGAAGGCCAAAGGCGACGACGGCACTTCAGTGGCCGCATCTGCAGTTGCCACGCTCGACGGTGCAATCGCCGCTGGCACAGCAACGACTCAAGCGGCAGGCCACGATGAGGAGGACAAAAATGCGGGCGCCGACGACGATGAGGGTGACGAGGATGAAGATGCCAAGTCGTCCAACGAATCCTGGTACGACATGGATGACGACTTCATCGACGATTCGGAGTTCCTCGACAAAGTGGACAAGGGCGAGGAGGACGAGGAGGACGAGGACGAGGAGGAGAACGGTGGACGGCTAGCCTCAAGTAGCGGCGGTCCAGCGGCGGCGGGCAGCGGCGGCGGCGAGGGCGCAGAGGGCGTACGCACTGCCATGGCGGCGGGCCGCCTGAAGGCGAGCGGCTTCTTCATCTCGCGAGGCGAGCTGCGCAGCGAGTCCCAGCTCGAAGCGGAGCGTGCGCGTCAGTCGGCGAGGGAAGCGGAGCACCAGCGCAGCTCGCCTCGCAAGCGCGCCTCAGCCGCACACAAGGCCGGCGAGAGCGCCACGAGCGATGGAGACGCAGTCCCAGTCCCCGGCTCGCCGAACCGCATCAAGGCGGCGGCAACGGCGGCTGCGGCGCCCCCCCACCCCTTCACGTGTGGCACTTGCAGTGCACTCGCGGGTGTGGGACGGCAAATGGGCGCTGCGGCGGGCGTCCCGCCACCCGGTCCGGCTGGCGGCACGAGTGGCGCGGGCACAAGCGCGGGTGGCGGAGGCGGTGCTGCCTCGGCAGCTCCCGTGCGCACCGACTGTACGGTTTGGCACGCGCTGTGCAGCTTCCTGCGTCTGTTGGGTGAGGTGGCACCGACCGGTAGCCCGCCCGAGCCCGCGGAGGTGCGCAAGCTCGAGGAGGGCTTGCTCGAGCAACGCGTCAAGGACGCCGCGGGCCATCGCAAGCCCAAGGTAGGGATACGCGACGTCAAGCTTGCCATCGAGCGATCGCTGCCGGGGCTGCAGCTCGCGCAGGCGGACACGTGGGGGCGTCTCGCGCGCTCGCTCGCCTCCAAAGTCACCACCAGCCAGGCAGCCACGCTCGTCGCGGCTGACTTGCCGTGCGACGCCGCGCCACCACCAGCCGCGCCACCACCAGCCACGCGGCCTCCAGTCGCGCCGCCCCCAACCGTGCTGCCGCCAGCCGCGCCGCCGCCTTCCGCGCGGCCGCCGCCCAAATCGACACCTGTGGGGATGCCAGGTATGACGAACCTCAGCAGCGCGATGCCAGGTATGACGAATCTCAGCAGCGCGATGCCAAGTATGACGAATCTCAGTAGCGCGATGCCAGGTATGACCGCGTGTTCGTCGAGCTTGGTGTGTGAAGAGCGCCTTTGGCGACCGCCCGAGACAACGCTTCAATGGCGACCGCCCGCTCCTGCGCCAGCGGCGATGCATGTGCCGGCGCCTTTGACGAAGCCAATGGCGCCTCTGACGAAGCCGATGGCCTCCTCGATGGCCGCCGCGATGATCGCCGCCAATGCTGCCGCCGAGGAGGCCGAACGTCGCCGCGGTTTGTCCGCTGCCCATGCCGCCGGCGCCGGCGCCGCCAGTATGTGCGCAAGCGGCGCGCCCGCGGCTGCCATGGCCGGCAGCGCCTTTGACGCCGCGCCGACTGAGGCGAGTGGAGCGCCGAAAGTTCGCGGCGCAAAGACGGCCTTCATCTTCTACCAGCAAACTAAACGCAAGGAGGCACGAGACGCTAACACGACGCTCAACACCAAAGAAATCGACAAGGTCCTTCAGGAGTGGTGGAAGGCAGAGACTCCGGAGGAGCGCCAACCCTTTCAGGCAATGGCCGCGGAGGACAGGCGCCGTTACGAGCGGGAGATTGCGGCCGCCTCTGCACTGTCGGGCGGCTCTGCCCCTGGCCCGACCACGAACACGGACACGGCGCCTTTTCTTGATTGAGGGGGAGCGGAGCAGCGAGCGGAGCACGCCAGGCTTTCGCGACTAGAGTATCCGACTTTGCGACGCTCCAGTGTCCAGGGCCACGCGGTCAGGGGTGTCCTGACACTAGTGTGTGAACGTAAACTTTAACACAACGTCTGAGCCCGCTCAGCGCCCTTCGTCGCGTCTCGGGCCCCGTTAAGGCCGGCGTCTGGTCCGTCTGCTCAGGTGCTCTGCGTCTGGCATGGCGTCTGGGTGCATCCACTCACCTCGACGTGCCCAGGAAAGCGGCGCAGATGAGCGCGGATGAGCGCGGAGCGGCTAGGGAGCAGCGCGGAACTTGGTGGCTTCCACGATCGAATCAGTAAATCGTGCGCATCCTTCGATCCTTCACAAGGTCGATCTCTGTGCGGGGCAGACCTAGGCCTGCGCGCACTGAGTCGCGGGTCATCATGTAGCGCTGGGAATGAACTGGCTCGCTGCGTAGAGCATTGAGCCGCGACTCGTCTGTACTCAGCTGCGGGTGCCAGACGTCGAAGATGAAGACGAGGCGCGGCTCGCTGCCCTCGTTCCAAACTTCGTGTTCAAACGAGTCGTCGAAGATGAACGCCTCGCCTTCCCGCCATCGGCGTGTCTCGTTGCCCACGCGCATGGCAGCGTTCTCGGGCACCGAAAGGCCAATGTGAACCCGCAGGCGTGCGTTGGTGGGGCCGCAGTGAGCCTGCAGCCGGGCGCCGGGCGATAGGACGGAGAAGTACGCCTGACCGGTGACCATAGTGGTCACTGCCTCGCCGAAGGCCTCGTACAGGGCGTAGCTGCGCGGCGCATGGTCAGCGCCCGGCTGGCGCATGCCCGACGTCGCGAGCATCACGTCGGACCACTTGCCAGAGACGAGGGCGGGTGAGAAGTAGTTCAGAAAGGGCGCACCGCGCCGTAGCAGTGCGATCCCCTCGTCTCGCAACGTCTCAATCGTCTCTTTCGAGCGGAAGAGCCGAAGCAGCTCCGGGACCTCACTGAGCTCCCACCACGGCGCCGCGCGCAGCCCTGGCACGTACTGCGACGGCCGCTGCTGCGCGTGCTGCCAAACACCGCGCGCGACGGCAAGCGCGAATGTCTTGTTCGCGGCCGCGGGTCGACCAAGCCACTGCAGCGTCTCGCCGAGGTTCAACAGGACGGTTCGTCCGTCAGGCTGCAGTGACAGGGCTGAGCGATATGCTCGTACAGCGCTGCGACGCCATGTTGGGCGTTCCCTTAGCAGATTGCCGAGATTGCGGTACGCCTCAAGGTACGTAGGCGACAAGCGCACCGCCATCGCGTAGCAGCGTCCGGCGGCACGCAGGGCGCTGACGTCGTCCGTGCCATTGACATCACCACGGAGCACGTTCGCGAGGTTGTTGTACGCCATCGCGTGACGCGGGTTGACATGCAGGGTCGCACGGTATGCGACGGCTGCCTCGTCAACCCGGCCGACCTCGGCTAGTAAGTTTCCCAAGTTATTGTTCGCACCTTCATGGTGAGGCTCGAGCTCTAAGGCCAGCCTATAATGCACCTCGGCATCATTTTTCTCCCTTTCAGCAAGCAGAATACCCAGGTTATAGTGCGTGTTCGCCACCGATGGCCGTGCAGCCACGCTCGCGCGCATCGCTACCACAGCTTCATCACGGCGGCCTAGCATTGACAAAGCAGTGCCGTAGTTTGCACGTGCATGAGCCAACAGATCGCGAGGCAACGTCGACTTGCTCAGCAAGTCGGAAAGCAAGGCAGCGCCACGAGATACATCTCCAAGCCTCAGCGCAGACGTGGCTCCGTCATAGGCAGCTTCTGCCGCCTCCGTCGCCATTGTCGAGGCAAATCACCTCCCAACGAGTCCACATCGATCGCCACAACGCGCTTCGACGAGTTTCCTTGATAGGCTCCTACCAAAATAGGAGAGTTCAATCAGTCTCGTTCCCTGCCGCTTTCTGCCCGAGGGATTGTGATAGGCAATCAGGTGGGGGGTGGGGAGATGGGGGTATTGCATTGTGATTGTCAGCCATCATCCGGAGACGGTTTGCCCCGTGCATGTGGCCCTGCGTTTTGTTTCATTGTTTGTCGTAGAGTAGCCGTGACCACAGATCCACAGTCTCTGTGTGGACGAGAGTAACTATTCATGCACGGTTTGTGGACATGCTTTGCGATGTACTACTATTCGTCTCATACTCTTTCTTAGTTTGTGGCGATGGCTGATGCTGAACGCCTATGCAGACCCGATGACGGGACAACCACGAACTGCATAGAACGCTAATAGAACGCTAATAACGCTAATATGCAGTCAAATGTAAGAAGCCTCGGCGAGGACGGCTGCCAATGCATCCTGAAAAGGTGACGAGGGCGCAGCCAGTGCTGTTTCGGCCCTGACTGGAGACGCATCTGGGGACTGTCGAAGTTCAGGTCGAGCGCGAGCTCTGGCCTTTGCGCTGGCAGCGCGAGCACGCCCTAGTCGGCTGACATAAGGCGTCGTAGAAGCGGCCGTGCCCATCTCCGTCTCGGTCATTGGCGGCGCGGCAATCGGCGAGGCGGCGGGCGGCAGCTCGGAACGCACGTGGCTAGGTATGAGCTGCAACCAGTCGCCGGCAGCGACATCATGCTCGGTGTTGGCCGCCGCGGTGCTCTGCTGTGCAGGCGACTGCAGCACAGCGCATGGACCGTTGATATCATCGATGAGGGCCTTGCGGGGGATATTCATGATCGTGGGTAGGTCGTCGGGTGGCTTGCTCCTGGAGAACTGGAGCACTCTCAACTTCATGTCGCGAGCGCTGGCGCTGAGCCGCCCAGGGGTCTTGTAGGTGCTCATCGGATCGGAGTGGGGGTCGTCTGCCGTGATCGCTGGCCCTTGCTCAGTTTCGACTACCACATGAGTTTTCGTCTCCTCCATGTGCTCCTCGCTCATGCGCCATGCCTTGGGCATTTCTGCAAGGCGAGCGGGGGATGCGCCACCAGCCAGCACGCGTAGAAGCCTTGACGGATCCTCGGAGAGCACCCCCGCGTTCCACAGCGCCCACGCATGCATGAGCGCGGCCTGGCGACGCATGAGAAGCAACGAGCGCAGCCTTGCAGCCGCCAGGGCTGCTTGTGCTAAGGCCTCCGCGCCACGATCCTCTGCAGTTTCGGGCGTTTGCTGCGCTTTCTTCTTCTCAAAGGAAAGCTTGCGAACGAGCGTCGTCATCCCGCCCCTGCGCGACGATGGAGGTGAAGCCACGATAACGTCGTCATCACGTCCCGGGTCCGACGGCAAAGAGGTTGTATCCACCGCCCTCGCCACTGCCGTTGCGGCCAGCGCCGGCGCGGCAGCAGGCGGGGCGGTAGTCGGCAGCTCAGCGGCAGCGGCGGCAGGCTCGGTGGTAGCGAAGGGGGCCTCTGCCTTCGCCCACTCAGCCTTCCGCTCCGTCTTCGCCGTTGACGAATCCTCCTCCACCACCACTGCGTCTTTCGTCGCCTTCATGAACCCTGCCTCTTTCATCACCTTCGCCGCTTTCCTCACCTTTGGCACCTCTGCCTCTTTCGTGGTAGGTGCGGGCACCGTGGTTGCGGCCGGTGCTGCCGGCTTTGCGGCGGCAGGAGAAGCTCCAGTGGCGGGTGGGACAAATGGTGGTGCCAATCGACGTTTGTCGACAAAGCCATCGGCCAGTAACCGTGATCTGAGCTGTTCGTCGAGCACGTCTTCCTCGACCTCGAGCGCAGCGCGCAAGGCAGCCAGCAGCTCGTCCGTCAACATATCGCCGGCTGACACCGACTCGCCCAGCAGCTCGCTCACATCGGGCGCGGACTCGGCGGCGATCACGTAGGTGAAGGACTCATCCTCGGAATCAGCGGTGAACTCGAGCTCCAGGACCATGGGCTTCTCCGCCGCGCGTTTCATCGTCTCCTCCATGAGGGCCATCACTGAAGCGCGCGGCACGCCCTCCATAGGCCTACCTGCCACGCTGACGATCATACTGCCAACCACCACGTTCTGCAGTGCCGCCTGCGAGCCCGGGACTACATGGTGGATGGTGACTTGACCTTCAGCGTCGCGAAGCCACATTCCGAGCGGGCCGGGACCGAAGGTGACCAAACGCCGCAAACGCCGCAAGGGAGAAGAGAGACCAAACGCCTCAGGTGAATATCCTGTGAACGGCCGGGACGGCGGGGAGGCAGACTTGGCGGCCAGCGCAGCAGGCGACTCCACATGCGCCTCCACCGGAGCCGCCTTCTCGACGGGCTTCTCCACATTAAGTGCCACCGCGGCTCCGGTGGCATGATAGGTGACTGACTGCACGTCCTTGCCTTGTCCCTTGCTTCTACCCTGACTTAACGTCCGTTGCATCAAGTCATCCACCTCCGCAGCCGCAATTTCGCCCTGCGCGAGCTTCTTCTTCTTCTCAAAAGAAAGCTTGCGCACGAGTGTCTCCAACGTGACCCTTGGTGGTGGCGCTGGCACCTCGACCTTGGCCTCGGAATCCTCAATCTGCGGCCTCGATCTCGGCTTGCGCCTCGATCTGGGTCTCACAGCTGGCACGTTGGCGACCGGCGCGTCGACCGCCGGCGCGTCGGCTGCCGGCGCCCGTTGCTGCGGCTTCTTCTTCTCAAAGGAAAGCTTGCGAACGAGCATCGCCATCGTGCCCTCATTCTTAGGTGGCGGCGCCGGCGCCTTGATCGTAGCAACTGAGCCCTCAACCTGAGCTGTCGTCGCCGAAGCTGCGGGGGCTGGGGAGCTCCCCCGTTGGAGGAGTTTGGGTGCTGGGGGTGGAAAGCTCCCCCGTTGGAGGCGTAGCTTGAGCAGCTTCGCCTGCGCGGGCCGCAGCGCGAGCGCCGCAATGAGATCGCTATCCAGGCCCACCTCAATCAGCATCTCTATCGAGAAGACGCCCATCTCCGCGCACCACGCCTCTGCGGTCGGCAGTGAGGTCTCAAGATGAGAGGCCGCCATCACGGCGGCGAGGCCGTCGACAGGCTGAGGATTCAGCGGCGGCGGTGGCGGCGCCATCCTCCATGATGTGGGAGAGGGAGGTTGAGGGGGCGCGGAACGTGTGGGCGTGCTGAGGGCAAGCCCTAGGGAGTCCAACCCTATCCCACCCAATGTGATGGGCGTTCCATTTGAGAGAGCCCCACCTGCTCCGGTGGGGTCACTCTCTAAGCCCAGGGCGAGAAGCACGTTTCGTGCCAGGAGCAGTTTGATACGGGCCGTGCTCTCGGCGGCGGCGGCGAGCTCCTCGGCAGAGGACGGCAGCGCCCTGGGGGGGGGCGTGGGGGGGGGCGGTACGATGGGGTAGGGCGATGGCCGCTCTCCCGCAGATGTAGCTGGCTGGACTGTAACAGAGAGCTCAGTGCCATCGGTACCGTTGATGGCGTTAGCGGCGCTGCGGCCGGTCGGTGCTACGATCGTTGCAGTGGGTCCAGGCTCATCGGGCCGCTTTGGTCTACGGTTACGGTACCAAACGAGCCTCATGAGGAGGGCACCCAGCACGAAAATGACGACGGAGAGAATGACGATGATGATGATGGAGGACGAGCCTGGCGATGAGTTCCCCACAGGCTCGGAGACCATGCGGCCGAATGGGTCAGTACGCACGGGCGGCTGCACGGAAAGCACGGCGAACTGGTTGCCGACAGGGTCGAGGATGCTCTGCAAGCGAGCGGGCCCTTCTAGCTCGATGCTCTGGAGGCGAGTCTCGACTCGGTTTGCTATAGTGGGATTGGTCGAGGTGATGCTGGAGGTGACAACGACCGAGCCGGCAGCGATTGAGAGCGAGATCTCGTTGGCACCCACGCCGAGGAAGACTCCGAGGTTGGCACGGAAGAGGGCCTGCCTTGCCTGATCGAACTCGGCGACGCTGCCGCCCAGCGTGCATGTGAATGCGATGGTGATGCCTCGAGGCGTGGGTGATGGTGGCGGCGACGGTGATGGTGGTGGCGAGGGCGGCGGCGGTGACGGCGGGGTCGGTAGGGGCCTTGGCGGTGATGGCGGAGGCGGCAACGGTTGAGGCGAAGGCAAGGGTGGTGAGGGCGGTCGGGAGAGCGGCGGCATGTGTGGCGGAGAAGGTGCCTCACCTGAGCCCATGTCACCGGGTGCGTCAGGTGGTGGCAGCGAGGGCGGGGGCGACGAGGGCGGCGGCGGCGGCGGTGGCGAGCGCGAGGGCGGTGGGGAGCGCGGCGGCAGGAGTGGAGGCAGCGCAGGAGGGGGAATGGCTGGTGAGGGCAGCGGTGGCGGTGGAAGCAATGGCTCACTTGGTGATGGAGGCGGTCGGAGGGGCGGAGCGGTGGTTGGAAGAGGCGAGGGCGGAGGCTCATGCGGTGGAAACGAAGGCGTTCGGGCTGGCGGCGATGGTGACGGTAGGTACGGCGCAGGGGGCAGCACCGAGGACGGCAGAGGCGGCGAGGGCGGCGAGGGCGGCAGCGAAGGTGCCGGCGAGGGTGCCGGCGAGTGTAGCGGCGGCGGTGATGAAGGCCGCGACGGTGATGGTGGTGGCGAGGGCGGCGGCGGTGACGGCGGGGTCGGTAGGGGCCTTGGCGGTGATGGCGGAGGCGGCAACGGTTG
>JWZX01001601.1:0-28309 GCA_001275005.1 Chrysochromulina tobinii | reverse complement strand
TCCTCAATCCGAGCGTGCGGTTCCTTTCGAGGGAGCCGTGCACCATGTGAAGATCCCGCGCGCGCGCCGTCCCGAGCACCGGTCAGGTGCCGCCTCCGCCTCGCAATGCCTCCCCCTCGTCTGCCCTCGGAAAACGGAGACGCGAGATGCGCCCGATCCGTGGGTTCACGAGGGCGGCTGATGTGTGTGAATGTGCCGATGTGGATCGGAGATGGGATAGGACTGCTGATCTGTGAACGTTGAGTGTGTGAACCGCGCGAGTGTGGCGACCTGGCGAGATTCGAGATGCGAGAACCGAGATGGAGTGTGTGCTGTGAATGACTGATGTGCCCCGGCGCGACCGGGGCGAGCGCCATGGCGAGCGCATCGCATTACGAGTGCTTGTAGCCGGCCCCGCTAGTACTCAGCCTGTCAATTACGAACAGGTTTGTAACAAGGCCTTCGTTACAAACTAACGACGAGCCTGGTAACGAGACTCGTAATTAAGCTACGAGCCCAACCCTAGTAACAACCCTCGTTATCAGCCTGATTTTTTTGCAGTGTAAGCCTGGTAGGGGGAAAGCTGTATTCCTGTAACGTGTAAGCTAGACATGAAGCGTAGAGGGCCTCGTCCGACGTCCCAAACTGTTGTTAACAACCACCAACAACATATACTATTCTCCCCCCCCCTGCCAACTGTCACACTCTCCTTTGCACTCAGCTGTATGACACATAAGCATGAACTCGCTGCCTCCAGACGTGCTTCCCCCTTGCCCCTAGCCCCTTGGTGTTGGTCCCTTGGATCACATGCAGCAGGACCCCACCACTGCTGTCACCTGTCATGCTCTGCTCACTGGTTTCTCACTGGTCCAGCTGGTGTCTTACATGCATCCGCGGGTGCGAGAACCTGTCACTCTTGAAGTGTCCGAGAGTTGGAGGGCTGCATACACCGACCGCCTCATGCGCAGCCGGATTGTGCCCCGATGGTGGGACAGCTTGAGTCCATCGCTTTTGTAGTAGAACAGGTAGTTGTAGTACACGACATTGTGCTGATCAATCTCAGGGATGTGGTCGATCACGGTCGCCTGCTCCCACAGCAGCTCCATGTTGAAGAACACCTCCACCTCAGTCCCAATGGGCAGTTTCGTGTCAGCCTTGGAGTGCTCGTCCATGTTGACGGAGACATAGTCTCCATCCTGTTCCCTCATCTCCACCGCAGCCGTCTCAGCCATGGCAGTGTGTGCAAGCAAGGCGCCACCCTCCCCACCCGCACTGCAGCCCCTCAAGTCATCAACATCCCCCTTGCGATTCCCACGGGCAGCGGAACCCAAGGTCTTCCCCCCTGGAAGGCGGGCAAGGGCGCGCAGCATCTGCTCCGCCTCCTGCGGAGGCATGCGCTCAATTCGCTGGGCCCACGTGGCCCCGTGCACCGTGGCATACGGTGTAGCACGGAAGGCCCAGGCCCCTGGGGGCAGTCCAGCAGCTGAGCGGGGGTTACCATGATAGCGCTTCGAGAAGTCCAAGAGATAGATGGCCATCATGACGCCCCCCTGGCCAAGGGGTGCCTTGAGGACGGCACTGTGCTCAGAGGCCTCAATGCCAATGATGCTCAAGGCCTCCATCTCAGAGCAGCCGAAGAAGATGACCACCACCGTCTGGAAGAAGTCGCACTCCGGTGAGTCGGGTGGCAGCGGGCGGTGGCGCCGGTACTTGACCACCTCAATGCCGGCAGCCTGAGCCGCCTCGGCACCGAGCAGCTTGGCAAGGAGGCCGCAGTCACGCGGGTCCACATGGCAGAGCGTCTTGCCATGCTGGTTGACAAGCTCACGCACCCGCGCTGGCAGCAGATTTGGGCATGCTGCGGCCGTGGCTCCGTTGGCCTCGTCGCCCTCTGCTAGCAGCATCGACACACGGTGGATGCAGCGCACTGCCAGCTCCTCCTCCGGCTTAGTGGATTGCAGGAACGGACGGCCCTTGTGCGTGTAGGCAATCTTGAGTCGATGTGATGGGAAGGCCAAACACCCCACAGTGGCCTTGAGGTCTGCGACTGTGGTGCAGCTGCCGCCTCGGCCAATAGGTAAATGCTGCACGATCTCGAGGGCGGTGCTGAGCACTGGTAGCCAGAGCTCGCACAGCCTTGCCCCACCAGCCTCATGCGCAGCCGAGATGCGCGGCCACCACATCCCCCCCTGCTCCACGGGCTCCTGCGGTATCCCTCGGAAGTGCTGGTGACGGTGGGTGGCCATCTCAGCCCACCCAAGGCCCACGCGCACGTTGCCGCGCACGCGATCACAGAGCTGAGCCTCTGGCATAGCCGCCGCTGTCTGAACCCAAGCAGTGCGCAACTCCAGCCCATCACCCAGCTGTTGCAGGTGCTTGCGCCCGCGCTCGATGGCGGCGTCGAGCAGTCGTTCGGCATTGGTCACCGGGAGGGCGCTGTCAATGTAGACCGCGGCACCTATGATGGCGCCGCGATCGCCAGGCGCGTGCACGATCGTGGCAGCATTCGCGTAGCAGGCGATGGCGCCTGCTTCGAGCTCCTCCATCCCTCGGTGCGTCGCGCTGCTGGGATCGAGGGCGAGCAGGCTCACGCGTCGGTCATAGATGGTGCCCCACTTCTCCTCGTTGGTTCGCTTCACGAGGCCCCCCCACACACCGTGGCATAGGGTGGCCATTTGCCAGAAGAGAGTCTTCGGCGCCCGCCGCTGCTGGTTGCGCTTCTTTTCCTTGCGCCGGCTCTTTTTTTTGCGCTTCTTCGAGCTCGTCTGTTGCCTTTGCTCGTCGAGCTCCTCCTCTTCATCGGCGCTCGACTCGTCGTCAAAGTCGCCGTCGCTCACGTCGCGCGGATCCATCCGTGGATCGTGGCCGGCACCTCAACCCGTCCCACCCGCCCGAAAGCGTCGCTGGGGGAGTGCCGACCGTACGAACACTTCTCGTCGCCGTGTGCATTGATCGCAGTCGGCGGGACGGTGACGGTTTGTGGAATCCTTTGTCGTGTTTCGCGCGTCCCGACGCGCGGCGCTGTCATGGGCGTTGCAAGGGGAAGGGAGAGAGGGAGCCACGCGTAGACTACATTCTCACTCCGCCGAATTCACACCTCTCCACGTCTGTTTACCGAATGCAACGCCGATCAATGGCCGCGACGGACCTGTCTCCGTACGCCTCGCGATGCAAGCATGCAACCCACGCCGGGCACCTCTCGCATCACAGCGCGAGCGGTCAAGCGGCAAGTGGGTGCGTCCCCATTCTGATCAACACCGCGCCGTCGAGGACGCACTCGGTGACCTCGACGCACTCCATGAGCTTCTCTGGCCGAGGGCTGTGCCGAGGCTCAACAATTGGGCCCTCCAATGGTTCAAGAGTGAGTACCCGGAGCTGATGGAGAAAGTGATGGAGCGCAAGCTGACGCTGCGCAGCCAGATCCGCGCCAGGGGCGAGCTCGGCCCGCTGCAGGAAGTGATTGCTCATCGCGCTTCACGTCGCTCGCAAAGGAGGTGAGCGAGCAGCGAAAGCACATCGCTGGCTAAAAAGGCGAGCGAGCAGCGAGCGACGGCGGACCTCGCCAACACAGAGCTGGTGAAAGAGCGCCGTAAGGCAGAGCAGAGCGCCAAGACGATCGTGATGCTTGGGGCTTTCATCGAGGCACTCAGCTCTGACCTCACAAGGCCAAGCAAAATGGTTGCGAATGAGGGCCTGCGCGCCAACACCACCGAGGCCTCGCTGCGTGAGGCGCAAGGGGGATTTACAGTCCGCTTTGAGCGTGGGTGAGGTCCTGCGGGTGACCAAGGACGCAGCGGCGGCGGCAACCGAGGAGATATACGCAAGCAAGTGGAAGAGTACGTGCGGCGGTGCGGGGTTCCGTTCCTACCGTAGGCCGATTACGGCCGATTAACGCGATCCACCCGGACGGTGCGCTGCGCGCTGCGTTTTTGAGGCGCTTGGGATGGACAAGAACTTTCACACCCTCGTGCTATGCTTTTCTCTCCGTGCGAGCGCCCACGAAAGGTGTCGCTCATTTGCACAGATGGTCCATGACGAGGTCGGTCCATGACGAGCTCCAACGCACGAAAACACCAACAGCAACAGGCGGTCGCACCCGCAGGGCACGATGAGAGGGGGAGAGAGGGGAGAATCGCCTTTTCACCTTTTGTAGTGATCACATGGTGCTCTGTGTGCCTGTGTAGTCGGTGTAGGAGCCGTGTTGCGTTCCTAGCGGTTGCGTTCCGGACTTCGAACTTCACAGACATTCTGTGTATGGACGATGACGAAATCCGAAGTCAAAACTATTTGCGAAATGCGTGCGACGTCGGCCGAGGAGCAGGAGCAGGAGGCGCCCATGGCGAAGATGGCCAAGCACGAGGAGCGAGTGCGCGTGCGAGCGCGAGACGGAGAGGAGGTCACGTTGTCGCACGACGCAGCCCGACTCATGGGCACCTTGAAGGATCTGATGGATCTCGCCACCTCCGAGGATGGCATCTATCCCATGCCCACGATCACGGCCTCGACGCTTCGGATGGTGTGCAAGCTGAACGACCCAGACTACACCTGGCCGAGCTCGGACGAGTCTTCGCTCTTCCAGCTCATCCAGCTCATCGAGGACGCCCTCTATCTCGACGCCCCCATCGCGCTCAAGCACCTCCAGCGCGCAATCGCCTCCCGACTCAACGGCAAGCGCGCAACCGAACTCTGCGCGCTCATCGGCGCGGGTGGTGACTTTGGCAGCGCGGAGGAGCACGCGCCGCCTAACGCCGAGCCGGCATTTGTACCGGAAGACGTCATTGAGGCGCCGCAGCAGCCGGCCAGCTCCACGTTACCGCCCGAGCCGCTGCAGCAGCCCTCGTTCTCAGCGGACGCCATGGAGGCTGCTCTGGGCCTGGTGGACGTGGCCACGTTGGTCGAGCTCAAGGGCGTGACTCGATCTAGGCGGGCGCAGGCACAACGTGTCCTCTGCTCGCGCCTTTGCCGACGCGACGGGCAGCCAGTACCCACACGTCTGGATGAGATCACCGACCTGGACGTGGAGCAGCTGATCGCGGCCGGCCGGCCCGGGGACGCGGCCGTAGCGGGGCGGATGCTGCCTGGGCTTGCGCGCCTCCATGGCTACGGCCATGTGGTGGACGTGGCCGCCGTACGGGCCGCGGATCTTGAATCTCACTTAAGTGCGAATCAAGATTCATTGCTATATGGGGCTGCTAAGGACGCTCTCAACAGCTGCATCTCAGGCGAGGGAGAGGCACCGTTGAGGCTGACGATCGCAGCTGTTGCCTGTGCGGGCTCAGGCGTAATTTGCGGCATCCCGGTGCAGCAACTGCGCGAAGACGGCGCCACAGAGCTCGACTTGTCCAATAGCGGGCTCCACGCGCCTGCGGCCTTGCTTGTCGCCTATCTCATCCCTGCTACATCGGTGCTCGAGAACTGCAAGTTGCTCAAGAACAGGTTCGACATTGAGTCGGCCACGGTGCTCGCCAAGATCGCCGCGGAGAAGGGCATCATCCTCTCGGGCATGATGCGCGACCAGACGGCGGCCAAGTTCAAGTTCAAGAACCTCCAATCCGCCGACGCCATCCTCATCGCGTCCGACCTGAAGTTCGTGGCGGTGGTGAACACCCTGGACCTGGGCTCCAACAGCATCGGTCCAGAGGGAGCCCTCGCGATCGCGGAGGTGCTGCAGGCCAACGCGGTCCTGACCAACCTGGCGTTGTACGGGAACAATGTTGGCGACGACGGTGCCAAGGCGATCGCGGAGGCGCTGAAGGTCAACACAGTCGTGACCACCCTGGGCCTGGGCTCCAACGACATCGGTATGGAGGGAGCTATTGAGGGAGCCATCGCGATCGCGGAGGCGCTGAAGGTTAACACGGTGGTGACCACCCTCGACCTCAGGTATAACTCCATCGGGGTTGAGGGTGCCAAGGCGATCGCGGTGGCACTGAAGGTCAACGTGGTCCTGGCCGTGCTGTGGCTCGCGGACAACAGCATCGGCGAGGATGGTGCCAAGGCGATCGCGGAGACGTTGAAGCACAATGCCGTCCTGACCGAGCTGGGGCTCGAGGACAACAACATCGGCGAGGACGGTGCCAAGGCGATCGCAGAGGCGCTGAAGGTCAATGCGGCCGTGACCACCCTGAGCCTGAGCAACAACGTTATCGGAACAAAGGGTACCGAGGCGATCGCGGAGGCGCTGAGGGTAAACACAGTGGTTACCACCCTCGACCTCGGGTACAACTCGATCGGTCCGGAGGGAGCCCTCACGATCGCGGAGGCGCTGAAGATCAACGGGATCCTGACCACCCTCATCCTCAAGTTCAACACGATGGGGGACGCAGGGGCAAAGGCGGTGCATAAGGCGGTGGAGGACCGGACTGGCTTTGATTTGGTTCTGTAGAAAATGACGTTGAGTGCAAGCGCTGAGAGGCATGTGCGGAGTCCGGTGTGACTGTGTTCCGTCAAGGTTTTTACTAATTTGGCGAGCTGCCGGCGTGCCCAGGGCTGTATGACCTATGACGCGGGACACATGTGCGCTACGTGTCGTATGTGAGAGGGCGGCCGGCTGATACTCACAGTCACGCCTCACAGCTCTTCTGGAGGCACCTGTGAGAGAAGCCTGTGAGAGAAGGGTTGTGTGACATTACAAGGGGGGAATGTAATTTTAACCTTCGGAGAGTCTCTCGAATCCTAAACCTCTTGGCCTTGGGGGCCTTGGCGCTTGGGGCCGGGAAGCGGGATTGGATGTTGAACATGCATGTTGGAATCCGGAGCCAGGGTATAGGTAAAGCGAGTTTGCAAATGGGCACTGGGGGTCGGAAGTGGAATCGGGAATTTCGGAATCCTGGGTTGCAAGGAGCGCTGGGGGCCGGAAGTGGAATCTTAGTGGAATCGGGAATTTAGGTATTAGGAATTTCGAGTTTGCATCATACATGAAATCATGAATCTCATGATGTATTTCGGGTGTATCCCGCATGTATCTAGATCACGTCTGCAGATACATGTATCCCGAATGTATCTCCGAATGTATCTCCGAATGTATATCTCGCATGAGTATCTTACCTAGTCGATTTGTATCCTTCTTTAAGATACATTCAGGATACATTTAGGTATTAGGATACAATGTATCTCAAGAATAGCACTTACCGAACGCGGCCCCCGGCGGGCAGGTCGATCGACGCCATCGAGGAACAGCCATAGAAGGCGCCAGGGCCGAAGCTCGTGAGGCCGGCGGGCAGCGCGATCGACATCAACGAGGAGCAGTATTGGAAGGCGTAGTCACCGATGCTCGTGAGTGTATACCAACATCTGAGACCGAGATCCGAGTGACACTTACGTATGCAAAATCCCCAACCCTGAAGTCCCTGGAAACGATGCGACTGCAGATCACACACACACACTTTGTCTGTGAACTGAGAGCGCTCCCTCTCACTCAGAGGCTTCATCCACCCCGTACCGCTAAACGTTTAGGTACATTCAATCGACAAAATCTGGATGGGGGACTGCTTCATCTATGGACGGGCGAATGTTGCCATCTAAGCCGGCGGGCAGGTCAAACGACGCCATTGAGGAACAGCCATAGAAGGTGCCAAGGCCGAGGCTTGTGAGGCCGGCCGGCAGCACGATCGACGTCAACGAGGAGCAGCCATGGAAGGCGTACTCACCGATGCTCGTGAGTCCGGCGGGCAGCTTGATTAACGTCATCGAGGAGCAGCTAGCAAAGGTGCTACGCCCGAGGCTGGTGAGGCCGGCGGGCAGCTCGATCGATACCAACGAGGAGCAGCCCTTGAAGGCTCCCTCACCAATGCTCATGAGTCCGGCGGGCAGCTTGATTAACGTCATCGAGGAGCAGCTAGCAAAGGTGCTAGGCCCGAGGCTGGTGAGGCCGGCGGGCAGCTCGATCGATACCAACGAGGAGCAGCCCTCGAAGGCTCTCTCACCGAGGCTCGTGAGGCCGGCGGGCAGCTCAATCGACGTCAACGAGGAGCAGCCATGGAAGGCGTACTCACCGATGCTCGTGAGGCCTGCGGGTAGCGCGATGGACGCCATCGAGGAGCAGCCATAGAAGGCGTCCTGGCCGAGGCGCGTGAGGCCGGCGGGCAGCTCGATTGACGTCATCGAGGAGCAGACAGCAAAGGCGGACCCATCAATGCTTGTGAGGCTGGCGGGCAGCGCGATCGACGTCAACGAGGAGCAGTTAATGAAGGCGCTCTCACCGATGCTCGTGAGGCCGGCGGGCAGCTCGATAGACGTCAACGAGGAGCAGCCATAGAAGGCGAACTCACCGAGGCTCGTGAGGCCAGCAGACAGCTCGATCGACATCAACGAGGAGCAGCCCTCGAAGGCGCTCTCACCGATGCTCGTGAGGCCGGCTGGCAGCGTGATCGACGTCATCGACGTGTCGTCACGGAACGCGCCCTCCGGCACATGCGCCTTGCCGTCGCGCAGCACGCATGCGGCGAGCAGCACCTCCATCGGCATTTCCCCCTCCCCACGGATGCACGCGCGCACCCCTGCCATCGGATACGGTGGCGGACCATCTTCATATTCTTCCGATCCATCTGAAGACGCCACGCGCCTCGCCACGCGCCTCAGCGCAGCCACGTCCACTTCAAAGCCGCCCAGCCCCGTCACCTTTGCCAGGTTAGGCAGCCAGCGTGACGCGTCGGCCGCGTCGACAAAGAGGCGACTGGCGGCGCGGCTGTCTGAGAGGTTGAGCTCGGTCACCTTAGCGAGGTTGCTCGTGAGCGGCAGGCCGACGCGTGCGCACAGCCGCGCGCACAGGACGCGCCGCGCCCGCGCACGCCACGCGAGGCTCACACCCTTGAGCGCGCAAAGCGTCAGCACGTCGGCGTCCGCGAGGGCGTCCTCGAGGGCGTCCTCGTTGACGAGCTGCGTCGAGAGCCAGCACACCGGCGCTGGCGGTGTGGGTGCATCGGCCGCTCGCGGGGCAGTGGCGTCGCGCTGAGCGTCTTGCGTGTACAGCGGCTCCTTCGTCGCCGCCTGCCGCTCCGCCTCGGTGGGGAAGTCGCTCACGACGCCCAGCAGCCGCCCGAGCTCCGGCCCACTCTTGCCGGCGAGGTGGCCCGTGCACAGGGAACGCGAGAGGAGGCGGCACAGCTCGACGTCCACGTCGAGAAAGTGCGCGCCGTGCAACAGCTGCGCGAGCTGCGCGAGCGAGGAAACTCCCAGCGCCCCGCCCTCCTCCGCACCGCCCTCGGCGAGGCGCGAGAGCGTGCGGAGCGCAGCCGCAGGCACCAGAGTGGCGAACGCCCCCTCGGCGCCACCCGTGTCGCTTACCCAGTTGGCGAGCGCCGCCGATCGCGCCGCGGCCGAACGGGACCACGCGACCACCTCGCCCTCGACGCTTCGCACCCTCACACCGCCGTCGTCGCCGCCGCCACCGGTGACGTCGCCGCCGCCGACACGACGTCGCTTGCGGGGAGACGCCGGGATCTCGCGCCCGCCCTCGACGATGAGAAGCGCCGCCGCCTCCGCCGCGCAGGAAGAGCCGCTCGGATCGAGCGTCGACAGGCAGGTGCTCGCCATTTAGGCCTCCGTTTCACACCCAACCGTTGATGAATCGACGAAAGTGACTTTGGCACAGCGACTTTCCATGACTTTCGACTCCTTAACCGGTAGATTTACTCGGCGATGCAGGTCCCGACAGTACCACCATATAGCACCGTAAGCTATGTGCCCACTCGCAGCGCTGCTAGCCGTCTGCGCCGCTACCTCTCACATGGGCGGGACGTCCGCATGTGTGAACAGAACCCTCTCGGTTTTCAAGCCGCCGCGGCCGCGACGCGACGCCGCGACGCGAGTGCTGGACGTGTGTCAATTGTCCATTATGGACGAGTTGCCGAGCGCGCCGCACAGCAATGCCGACCAGGATCATGGATACAGAAGCCCGAACCTTAGCTTCCCTCGCGGAGCCGAGCGGCGGAGTAAGCTGAGCGGAGAGGAAATCAAAGTGCTGCGCTCACGTTACGGAGGAGAGGCCTTGTCACCCCAGGCATCGTGCAGCGAAGCAGCTCAGCGTTTCAGCCAGGTGCGGAACGACTTCAGGCGAATGATGGAAGAGGGCGGGCGCGCCGCCGAGCGGCGAGCGATCAACGCCTCTGCGGACGGCAGTTCATCATCCCCTCCTCGACCGCCTCTTCCACCTCCTGCGCGACCTCCTCCGCCGGCGCCGGCGTCTCCTGCAGGCGATAATTCGTCGGTGCCAGCTGCTGCTTTAATCTCTCCAGCGGCGCAGAGATCGCTTATGCGCGCGCGGCTCGCGGAGCTCCACATCGGGGAAGGTAACGGTTCAGCAGCGCCAGCGGCTGCCACACGCTCGCCAGCGGCGGCAGCGGCAACCGCATGCTCGCCAGCGGCGGCCGCAAGCTCGCCAGCGGCGGCCGCAAGCTCGCCAGCGGCGGCCGCAAGCTCGCAGGAAGCGAGGGCAAGGGTGGACAGCGGCGATGACAGTCCGAGGAGTGAAGGGTCCTCTCCACGAACGCCCGGCGCGGGCTGGGCCCTGTCGCGCTCGCGTCTTGCGAGCGCCGCCAGCACCACATGCCAAATGCTCCGACCCAATAGCATGAGCGACTTGATTTCGGAGGTGAAGCGCGCTGACGCCGACAAGCGGGCACGACGCCTTTTGGAAGAGCGAGAGATGATCGCGGCACGGCAGGCACTCAATAGGAAGCTCCGTGCGATCTCGACTCTGCAGACCGCCATGCGCAAGCGACGATGGCGCAAGATGATCTCCTCGAACAGTACGCATGGCCCCACCTGTGCCCCAGCCGCGCGCATGACCCCACCTGCGCGCTCGCGCGCCCTCGCCCTCACTGTCGCCCTCGCCGTCGCTCTCGGCGCTCTTGCGTGTGCGCAGTCCCCATCGTCAACGGCCCCTGCGGAGCCAAGGCCTTTCCCATCTTTTGGGGCCGGACGCGTCTGGGCACCGCGGGGCTCTCTGGTCGGCAGTACCGGTACTCTAGTTGTTTCGGATGCCTGCCCGTCGAGCATCCGGTACGGGAGGCACTCATCTTCGTCGTCGACAGCGTCTGGTTCGAGCGCATCACACTCGTCGCGGTCCTGATCAACTGCGTGCTCCTCGGTCTCCAAGGGCCGCCACAGCTGCCGTTGCCGCCGTCGTCGCCGCCGCCGTCGCTGCTCGAGGTGGCGTCCGGGGCTGCAGCGTCGCTGCCGCTGCCCCTTTCTTCGGTTTCGTCACGCGCGTACGAATTCTTCGAGCTTAGCTTCACACTCTTCTTCACATGCGAGATCCTCTGCCGGATCGGAGCCATGGGGCTGGCCGGCCACGAGTACTCCTACCTCGCGGACGGCTGGAATGCGATCGATTCCTTCGTGGTCGCCGCCGGCTGGTTCGCGCTGCTCTTTCCCCAGCTGGGCAACTTAACCGCCGTGCGCGCCATACGCGCGCTACGACCGCTCCGGACGATTACGCGCATTCCTGGGCTACGCCGGCAGGTGATTGCACTCAGTTGCACTTGATCGCACTTGATTGCCATTGAGTGCCCCTTACGGCTTCTGATGGCTACTGATGTCTACATCGGCAGGTCAACACGCTCGTGGACGCGGTGGCGGAGCTGGTCGACGTGGGCGCGCTCTTCGTTCTCCTGCTCACGTTCTTCGGGATCATTGGCATGCAAATCTTCAAGGGCGCACTCCGCTACCGCTGCTTCGACTTCTCAACGTTTGCGAGCGCTCCGCCTGGCGAGCTGCCCGAGCCCATCGCACCCATCGACGGCGTGTGCTCGCCTACCAGCGCGCCGCCGCCGCCGCCGCTGCCTCTCTGGTACTTAACGTCAGCGCGCCCCATGCCGCCGCAAGGCACGTGTGATGCGGGCGAGGTGTGCGCTGACTACGGCATCAACCCATTCTACGGCACGGTGTCGTTCGATAACATCCTGGCAGCGTGGATGACCATCTTTCAAGTGATCACTCTCGAGGGCTGGGTTGGCATCGTCGACATGGCCTCTCGCCAGGCAGGCCGCTTCATCGCAAGTGCCTATTTCATCACGGTCGTGCTGCTAGGCTCGATCTACCTTCTCAACCTCTTCCTCGCCGTCGTGTGGCAGGCATATCGTACGCAGGAAATCATGCACGAGAGCAAGAAGCCACAACTCTCTTCCAGTAGGAGCTTCCGCCGCCGCCGTCGCGCCATGTCCCTAGCCGGTGAGCTGCGGGCACCCGGAGCCGGGGTCTCGTTGCACGGGGGCTCCTTCGGGCGCCGGTCGCCTTCGGCAGTCTTCGGGCGCCGGTCGCCTCCTCTCACCGGCCGCCTCTCACCGCCGATCGCCACCGCCCGGACGACCACACCAACTGGGCTGATCCCCGACGAGTCGGACGAGTCGGGGACCCAGCGAGAACGACGCTCGTCGGGCGAGCTCGCGCTCACCACAGCGCTCGGACAGCGCCACTCGCCAGTGCCGATGAGCGGCGCGAAGGCGAGCCTGAGTGCTGTGGTGAGCGCTGTGGAGCCTCCCTCCCTGGTTACCTCAACGGTCCAACGCTCGGCTGCGCTCCCGCCGCCAGGTTGGGAGCCAGCGCCCGTCTTGGAGTCGGGCAAAGGCTCCCAGCTCTGGGAGCCAGCACCGGTCTCGCAGTCGGGCAAGGGTTCACAGCTCATCGTCGGCCGTCGTACGCTCGACATCGGGCACGCACCCTCCGTGCTTGAAGTGCTCGTCGAGTCGCCCCTCTTCGAGCGCTTCGTGGTCTCGGTCATCGTAGCCAATGCGGGCCTCGCGGCATGCGAGGCTTACCCGATGGACGCGCGCCTCGGCACCGTGATCGAGCTCGCGGACCGCGTCGTAGTGGGCATATTTGTGCTCGAGATGGGTCTCAAGCACCTCGCGTGGGGCGCGGGCCGCTACTGGAGCGACTCGCTGCATTGCTTCGACGGGCTGGTCACCCTCTTCGGGTTCGTCACCCTCGCGACCCCCTTTGACACCGGGCTGCACGGCGGCGCGCTCCGCAGCTTCCGCCTGCTGCGAGAGCTGCAGTGGCTCGCGGGTGGATCGCGTACCAAATCGGGTAGAACGCTCCGGCGAGTGATCTCCGCGACCGAGAGGTGCATGCAGAGCTTCGTGTATCCGATTGCGCTCCTGGTTCTGCTGCTTTACGTCTTCGCCATCGTTGGCATGCAATTCTTCGGCTACCGGCTCGCGCCACCGGCGCTCGAAGAACGCCCGCGCTTGCACTTCGACGATCTGGCGCACGCGATGCTCTCGGTGACCATTATTGCGGTGGGCGATGGCTGGGACCGGATCTGGCAGGACTCAGCGCGCACCGTCGGCAGGCAATCGGCCCTCTTCTTCATCGCGCTCATCGTGCTCGCGAACTACGTGCTGCTCAACCTCGTGTTCGCGCTGCTTCTCGGCTGCTTCGACGACGTGAAGAAAGAGGAGCGGAACGCCCAAGAAGCGAGTCCGAATGGGAGCCAGTCCGGGAGCTTTTCCCGCTCGCCCCTCCGCCGCTCTCCGCAAACCGTCCGTAGCGAGGACGGGGAGAGCGAGGACGAGACCGAGGACGAGGACGACGGCACGCCTCCCTACGAATGGGTTGCACACGCGGGCCTGCGCCAGTGGCTGATCGATGCGCACGAGAACGATATGGCGCTCGGGGTGTTCGGGCCCAAACATCCTGTGCGCCAATTCGCACGCGGGGTAGTCACTTGGAAAGTTGAGGGCTTAGGCGGACTGGTCAGCTTCAACAGCGTGATCCTCGTCGTGATCTTGCTCTCGTCCTTCACTCTCACGCTCGACGGTTGCCACCTGACTCCCGATCAGCCGCTTGCCCAGCAGCTCAGGTTCGTCAACGTCCTCATCATCTGATTGCCTCGGATGGCCTCTGACGGCCTCCCTCATCGGATGGCCTCCCTCATCAGGTTCGTCGACAACCTGGCGTCCGGGATCTTCTTGTGTGAGATGCTGCTCAAGGTCATTGCGCTCGGGCTCGCGTTCAGCCCCGAGTCATACCTCGCCTCGGGGTGGAATCGATTCGATTGCATCATCATCCTAGCGGTGCTCTTCGCCGAAGAGTTCCCAGCGGTGCGGGCGCTCCGCGTGCTGCGCGTGCTGCGCCCGCTCCGGATGGCCAGTCAGATAGAGGAGCTCCGCATCACGATCGATGTGCTTCTCAAGTCACTGCCGGGCGCGCGCGACGTGCTCTACGTGTACTTCTTCTTCCTCTCGATCTTCGCCATCCTCGCCGTGCAGCTGCTCGCGGGCGCGCTGCACGCATGCGAGCATGAGCCCGAGCGGCTCACGACACGCGCGCAGTGTGAGGCGCGCGGATATGCGTGGTCCAACCCCGTGTGGGGCTCTTTTGACAATGTCTTCGCGGCCGCGCTCGTGCTCATCGAGGTATCGTCATTCGAGGGATGGACGACTGTGCTCTTCGCGAGCATCGACGCGGTTGGCGCGGACGTGGCGCCGCAGCCCGAGCACTCGCTTGGGCGTGCCCTCTTCTTCCTCATTTGGATCTTCGTCGGGGCCTTCGTGCTGCTCAACCTCATCGCTGGCGTCCTCGTCTCCACCTTCAACGACATCAAGGCCAAGCAGGAGGGGGCGGGCGTGGTGCTCACCGAGCGGCAGCGCGACTGGGTCGAGACAATGGAGCAATGGCTCACGCTCTGCCCCCGCAAGCGGCTCGGCTGCCCCGAGAATGCATGCCGCGCCGCCGCGTTCCGCCTCGTGAGCCGCGACGCGTTCGAGCCATGCATCCTCGTGCTCATCTTGTTCAACACGCTTCTTATGGCCCTCGACGGGTACGGCTTGAGCGCGGCGCAGACGAGCACGCTGGCGCTGCTCAACTACGGCTGCTCCGGGCTCTTTGTGCTCGAGGCGGCGCTCAAGCTGCTCGCGTACGGCGCCCCCGGCTATTTCCGTGAGACGTGGAACGTCTTCGACTTTTCGATCGTGCTGCTCACGCTCGCGGAATGGGCCATCCTTCTCGCCGAGATCTCCGTGGGCGAGAGCGCCTTCAACCCGACCGTGATGCGCTTGCTACGCATCGTGCGAGTCGGCCGCGTGCTGCGCACTCTACGCGTGGTGCGCTCGGCGCGCGGGCTCGTGATCATGCTCTCCTTGCTGCTCCTCTCGCTGCCCGCGCTCGTGAACACTCTCGGAGTCTTCCTGCTCGTGTTGCTCGTCTACTCGTTGCTTGCCATGTCGCTCTTCGGCCAGCTCGCCCGTGGAGAGTTCATCACCGAGGACGCGCACTTCTGCGACTTTGGGCACGCGCTGTACACCATGTTCCGCTGCTCGACTGGCGAGGACTGGAACGGCATCATGCACGAGGCGATGCAGACCCCCGCAAATGGAGCATGCTCGTATGAGGCGGGCGACTGCGGCTCGTGGCTCGCTATACCCTTCTTCCTGAGCTACGTGGTCCTCACGACTTACGTCGTCCTCAAGATGCTCATCGCCCTCATCCTCGAGAACTACGTGATTGCGATGAAGCGCGACCACAACTCGCTGCAACCACACCATGCGGAGGCGTTCGTCAAGGCATGGGCCGAGTTTGACCCGGAGGCGACTGGCTTCATCTATGTAGGAGACCTGTCGGGGGTCATCAAGCTCTTGCCACCCCCCCTCGGTCTCGACCCGAGCCAGGGGCCTTTCAAATCGGCCAGCCTGGCAGAAGTGCAACGGTACGCTCTCGAGCTCGACCTGCACACGGACCTTGACCAAGCCACCCGCCGGCGCCGGGTCCGCTTCTCGGAGCTACTCGCCGTCCTCGTGCGCGACGCGTACTCGGACGTGCTCAAGGACTCGGACCTCATGGACTCGGACGCGCAGCCCACCGCGCTCAACGGAAGATCCACTCTCGGGCTCACGTGGGTAGATCTCGGCGACCAACAGCCGCCGTCGGGCCGAGAGATCGAGAACCCGGCGCTCGCGATGGCGCTGCTCCAGGGCACCCTCACATTCACACAGGAGGCCTTCGACGCCTTCGAAGTGACGGGGTTGCGCCAGGACAGCTGGATCGCGGCCAGGTGGGATCCGACGACTTTGGAAAGACGTTACTTCAAGCCGGACCCCGACCGTCCCCGCCCGTTGCGTAAGGCCCAAACATGGGGAAATGTGCTTCCACCGGCTAATTCGCGCGTGGGTCAGCGGCTGTACAGAAGACTCTCGGAGTCGAAGATCATCGTTTTCGAGGAGGATGACGCCTCATCGGGCATGCGCCGTGTCCGTTCGGCAGGCGCCGACGCCAACTCCCGAACTCTGATGCGTACGTCACTTGCGGATGAGGTCATTTGCAAGGCTTGGTCCAAGCGCAAAAGCTCAGTCGTGGCCCGCATCGATCGCCGAGGCAGCGCCTCGCCCGGTACGGCTCATAGCGGTGCCGCCACCGAGTTGCTGTGATATGCGTCCGCTGCGCACAGCCCGGTTCGAGTGCCGAACATCAAGCTATAAGATACGTTTTCGTGTATTCGGTTGGCCGCCTCTGGTGCTGGCGCACCGTCACGTATTACTACGGGGTCCTCATGTGAGCATGTCTCTGATGTGTTCGGATGTCGCATGTGCTGATGGATCGACTGAGTCAGAGCGGAGAAAGTGTATAGGAAGCGAAGCGCCTGACCCGCTGGCGCTGCGTTTGAGTGAGAGCGTTGCGTGAGTGCTTTTATATCGGTCCATGTCCAGCTGCACAATCCGATTGGTTGATGTGATCTCGGGGACCGGGGACGACGACTACTGGTACCAGTATAGAACACGGGCGAAATTCAGACTAGTTGACTCCATGAAAACCTTGTCTTCAACTGTCACCAAGTTGCACCACCTAAGCGGGGGCTCTAGGAGGTTCTCGCTGCTCAACGACGTCGAGCTTGGCGAGCAAGGCACTGAGATTCGACGCGTGCTCCCGCAACGCATCAGCCTTGCGCTCCATCTCAGCCATGTCGCGCAAGCACTCATCGAGGCCGCTGGACCAAACGGAGCTCATTTCCCCGGCTGACGAGTCAGGTGGATGCTCCTCGACCCGTTCCTGCTGCAGCATGGCCGCCTCTGCCAATGCGACCCGCTCAGCCGCCGTCGGGCGCGGCTCGGCTGGCTTGTGCGCGGGGCGCGCCGCCACCGTAGTCGCTGCCGTGGATCGCGATGGCACGCACGCATTCTCGTTCGGGCTCCCGATGCGACGCGCGCGCGACCGACAGCTTGGAGGTGAGTTCTTGGAAGCCTCGGTTTCAGCCGAGGGTGCCACAGGCAGCTCTGCCGAGGCTTGCCGGTGCATCTCCTCAAAACGCCGAGCCTGCTCCTCACGCCAGCGCTGTAGCCCGCCAATGGCATCGTCCAGTTCCCGCCCGAGCGTCGCCTCCTCGGTGCGCACGCTCTCGTCCAATGCCGTGAGCAACCAGTTGCGCGAGCGAGCGATGGCCACCGGACAGCGCGCCGAGCTCGTACCTGCCACTTCGGCGTCAGCGCCTGGCAAGGGCTCGGGATCGACATCCGAGGACGATTCCGTGGGCGCGTTAGGCTCCGGTTGATCGTCTGCCTCGTTGGTCGTCTGCCTCGTTGAGAACGCATCCATTGTAGTCGGGGCGCATACTGTGAATTTAGACAAACATAAAGTGTGAATAACAGCAGGCTTTTAGAAGCCCACCCCAAACGCCCCAGGTCCGCCGGACTTCGTCAGTGCCTGGGCTTTCTTACAATTTCTTACCTCAATGCGTTTCACCTCCGCAATGCGTTTCATGGGCTCCTCACTGGCTCCTCTACAGACGTCTCATCTGCTAGGTCGATATGTGTTGAGTGTCGTGTGTGTTCTGGGGTCTGTGTGGGGAGAGGGGTTTCGTTCCAAACTTAAAACCCAAATTCCGAAATACCGTCGGTGTTCAGCCCATCTCTCTAGCTCCTCGCCACACAAAAGCTCCTCGCCACACACGGGCACAGACGTCAATGGCTGCAAACGTGGACGACCTCGTATCAATCCCTCTGTCCATCCACCCTGACGTGATGTTGGAACTCTCCTCTGAACAATGGCAGCGCCGGCGCAGCATCGTCGGGGAAGAAGAAGACGATAATGATGAGTCCCTGCCCATCGAATTCGAAGTCGATGGGCCCTCCGAGGTCTCTGCGTTTCTTGAAAAGATCAAGAAAAAGGTGGCCATGCAAGAGGGCCAAACGGCGGCCTCCGTCAGCGTCTCTGGCTTCATGTCACCGCCTAGAAAAGTCACAATCAACGGCGCGAAAGAGCGCAAGGCGGCGGGCATCCCCCTCGAGTGCAAATACTTTGCGTTCGCCTACCCTCTCGACTGCCTCGCGGGCATGTTCGACGAGCTCGTCACTCGCGAGGGGCGCGATGAGCCCTGGCTCAACTTCCTGCTCTTCGGCGGATACGTCTACTTTGACGCATCCCGCCGGCTCGTGCGCTCCAATGCCATCGTCCTCACGCAGGCCATGGCGGCACTTGAGCTTGTGGGTCCCTTCATACCCTCGCAGGACGCCGTGGAATATCTGCGCTCCTTCGACCGGTTGCGAGACGTTACGCTCCAGCCCATGCTCGATGCGGGCTTCCAGCAATTCGGTTGGGTCAATCCAGGGGAGCGGCCGGGTGGCCATCCAGTATTGGCAGATGGGACTGATGCGCCGGGCGACGGCACGTTCGTGTATGTGGTCGAAAGCGGAGGTTCCATCTGCTACTCGCTCGTCAAGGTCGACGCGGTGCGCAAGCAGCGCCAGAAGCTCTTGGAAGACGCGGCGGCCGCGCGCGAAGCCGCCGTGCTCGTGGGTCAAGAGCCGGAACGGGGCTCACCCGAATATGTCACGGAAGTGCCTCAACGGGACGTCGGGTCGGTAAGGTTCGTCAGCGCTCCAGAGGCTCTATCGGGGGCGCCGCCGGAGGCGCTGTCGGGGGGGTCATCGGGGGCGCCGAGCTCAACGATGGTCAGGCCAGCCTTGCCCTCATCACCCGAGAAGACTGTGCCGGCCGCCGCCGCCGCACAGCACGCCAAATTCGGCGAGGCCATGGGCCAGCTCGCCATAGCGGCGAAGGCGACTGCCGAGGCGGCGAACAAGGTGCGTGTCGATCTTGACAAGTGGAGGCGCTCAAGCGTGGAGAAGTGGGTGCGCTCGCACGGGGCCAGCCTGGTCGCATACTACACGCTCGGCGTGCTCACTTACGGCGCCTTCGAGGGCTGGGATCCTCTCGATAGCGTCTACTATCTCACTGCGACCGCCACGACCAATGGCGATGAGATCTCCCCCCAATCTCCAGCGGGGCGGCTCTTCTCATGCTTCTACATCCTTCTCGGGATCACGATCATCTTCTCTGGGCTGGCTCCACTCGCCGAGTACGTGCTTGAGCGTGTGCAGCGCTCGCTGCTTGACCCACTGGCCACCTCACTCGCCGAGCGATCAGAGGATGTGCTGGAGGCCATTGAGCGTGCCGCCATTCGGCTGCAAGCAAGCACGCGCAAATGGCCCAGCTGGCTCGGCTGTATCTCCGGTCCCGTCTCGAGTGCGGCTAACGGGGTGCGCACCTGGGCCAATGGACACACGGGCGGCGCCGGTGCGCGCGGCTTCCAGATGCACAACAACTCGCTCCGTAAGATCGAGCTCAAGCTCCCCTCCTCTCCCCCAGCCTCTCCCCCTGCAGTGGATCCAGACCTCGGCGAGATCTCGATCAATCTCACCTCCTCTCCCCCGGCCTCTCCCCCAGCAGCGGACCCCCAACGTTCACCTGTTGCGCCGCCCGGCGGCCGCCCCCGCGTCGGCCCCGGCCCCGGCGCTCCTCTCATGCGTCAGAAATCGACACCCGGCGGTGCACTCTTGCAGTCTACGCAGCCGGCGCAGCTGGCGCTACAGTCGCCTCATGGGGCAGAGTTCTCCCACCCGCCCAGCGCACCCGAGGCGATGAAGGCGGCAGCCGGCATGCCAACCTCCGGGATCACCGCCGGGAAGAGCTCCGAGCCCGCCGGTGAAGCACTTGTGAAGAGCGTGATGCAGGGCGCGCTGCAGGGGACGATGAAGAGCTACGCCCTAGCACTCATGCTCGTGCTCGTGGTGGTGGCGCTCGGCATGGTGATCGCGATGGGCGTGCACAAGTATTCGACCATCGATGCTCTCTACTGGACGATTGGGTGCATGACCACCGCCGGCGGCGACCTGCACGCCGATACCAACACGCTCAAAATGGTCTACATCATCTACATGCCCCTCGGCGCTGTCACCATGCTCACTGCGGGTCGCACCGTTCTGATCTCATCACAGCGACGCGGCATCACCATGGACAACTTCTCACTGCAGCTGTACGACCTCCTTGGGCGTGAAGCGCGGCGCAAGACCGACAAGCACGCCAAGCTACGCGAGGCGGATTTCATCGTGTCCGTGCTGCAGGCTCGTAAGATGGTTGACTTACAGACCATCGAGGTGATCCGCAAGCAGTTCGCTGCGCTCGTGCCGCGCAACGACGACGCGACCAACGAGCCCGCCATCGACGTACAGCTTGTCTTCGACAACCTCGTGCGCCAGCGCCGCGTGCTCTCTGATGCCTTGCGGCCAAAGGGCGAAGAGAGCCGGCCGACGACGACGGCTTTCGACGACGAGGACGCCGACGCCGAGAAGACGGCGACAGCGTACGTTGACATGACATGTGAGGACAACGGCTTCGCGGAGTGGTTTGAGACGTATTGGACGCCCAGCGTCGAAGGCGCGACTGGATCCGGCGCCGAGAAAGGCCCGCAAGGTCATTGGACCCGCCTTCGACGGGGCTACACGAAGCTGATGGACGCTTGATTTGGGCGGGGCGGGCGGCGGTGCACACATGAGCGAAGCCGGCGCGGTCGCACGTGTGACGTCGTATACACGAAAGTAACGCGACGCGCGAGCCCACCCACACGCCGCGCACACGGCGCGAGCCGCCCTACTCCGCTCCGCGGTAGCAGCGCAGACTCCCTGGACGACCGGCGAGTCCGGACGGATTGTGCATATTGTATGAAGCACGGGCGGGGGGGCGAGCTTTTTTTTAATGGGGCCACGCGCGCCACACGCGTCTTCAAGACCGTAGTTCCGTTAAGCTATAGCAGTGCGTTCTGAATGATTTCGGCCGCTAATGATCGCTCACGCCGGAAGAAAAGCGCAAACGAGCGGACAAACGAGCGGGTCGAGCTCCCTCCGTGATCCGATCACGCATGCCATCAACCTGAGCGATCACCTGACGCCGTCTTCTTGGCGGCGGTATTCGCGCCGGCATCTTTGAAGGCCTCGACGGCAATGGCCAACAGGTCCTTGGGCGTGCGCTCCTCGCGCTCGCCCAGTCCCTGGATGACCTGCTTGCCAGCCTTTTGCAGGTTCTCTATCGCCTGCCCCATATCGTTGGGGTCACGCACGATGGACAAGAAGACGGGCGGCAGCTCACCGCCCGAGGCCGGAATGTTCTTGTCCATGTTGACGATCAGCTTGAGGCTGGCTGGGATCTTGATCGTCTTGACGTTTACCTGGTACGTGCCGTCGTTTTTGTCGATGACGTTCATCTCGTGGTTGTTGGGCATGAGTATCGTCTGGTCGTTCATACCCTGCTTGATCAGCTGCAGCCGCGGCTGCACCATGAGGCCGCCAAAGTTGCATCGGTTGCCAAACTTGTCGTTGGTCTCGAGTACGATCGTGTGCATCGCGTTGGCGTACAGCACCTTGTCCTTTGGCACGAGTAGCTTGCACTGGGACGGCTCCGCTTGGGAGCTCAGCACGACGAAGCTCACGGGCGAGCCCGAGACGGCGCTTCCGTTGAGCTCCACGTGCACCACGTGCTGGCCGCGCAGGGTGCACTCGAACCGCACCTCATGCCTCGGGGCGCCACCCCCGCCCACCGCCGCCTTCGTCGACTGCTCAGAGACCGGAATCCGGTTGCGCTGGCCGTTGGGCAAATCGACAAAGGCGACGATCGCGCCCTCGGGCGGAATGGTCGGGTTGCCGAACTCGTCCTGGATTTGCGGGCGCACGACGATCGTGTCGCCCGCGACGATCGAGTTCAGATCTGAACCTACTGCTGCTCTCTCCTGCTGCTTGCCCTGCTTGCCAGCCTCGACGGAGCGTGTCTCCTTCGACCAGCCAAGCCCATTCTGCTCCGGCGCGAGATGCGATCTCAATGCGGACGCCTTGCCGGTGCCGACACAGATCGCAAAGGGAGACCCCGGGAAGGGCAGCCGCTCGCCCTTGGACTGCGGGTCGCACCACACGTGCAGATCCCACGTGCCCGCCGTCTGCGCCACGTAGCTAAGCTCGTACACGCCCGCCGCCTTGTCGAACCATTCGCCTTTGTGCGGCCACACTCTCGAGTTGGCGGTGAACTTCTCCTTCTCCTTGAGCATCGAGATCCCAAGTTTGAACGAATCTTTAGGCACGGCCGAATTGCCGTACTTGTCAAAAAAGCCAATCCGCAAGCGCGCGTCGATGCCCGCGGTCGCGTCCTTGAGCCCGGCGCCGCTCATCGTCGACTTGCCCAGCTCGGGACTTGAGCTCGTGAGCTGCACCGCAAACGGCGAGCCGACGATGTCTTCGCCGTCGATGCGCACAAAGACCTCAAAGGTGCCGCTGAGCTTCGAGCGCCACCGCAGCTGATACGTGCCGTCGTGTCGGTCGACCACCGACGACTCGACTTCTGGGTTCGAGCATGAGGCGGTCACGTCGGCGCCTCCGCTCACGCACACGTTGCCCATCTTATCTGACGTTTGCAACACGTGGCGGCAGCCCGCGTCGCTCTCGGCGAGCCCGACCATGCCACGCAGCGGCGACGCCTTTGAGATGTCGGGCGGCAGCCGAGTTAAGGCCGCGTGTGGCTTCCCTGGCGTGACAGTCAGTGTGAAAGGCGAGCCCGGTACCGGTAGCGCCGCCTGTCGCAATCGCACGTGGAGCAGGTACCGTCCCACCACCCCAATCGAATACGAGACGCGGTGGACTGGATGCAGCTTGCCGCCTGAGTGCAGGAGGCCGGGCTCGAGACCCCCGAAGGCAAAGCCGATGCCCATCGGGTCCGTCGCGAGTTCGAGCGACACGTCCTTCGAGTTGACTTTATCGTTCTGCATGCGCCGCTGCCACTGGTTCATGTGCTGCTGCCGCTGGCCGGCGTGCAACCGTACACGCGAGGTGACGAGCCTGCGACCGTCCTTGATCAGCGTCACCCAGCCGCGCAGCGGTCCGGGCGCGTTCATCGTCGAGGCGGCTACCCTCGCCGCCGCCGCCACCGCCGGCGGAGTCGGTGGAGGCGGTGGAGGATGGCTGCTGCTGCTGCTGCTGCTGCTGCTGCTGCCGCCGCCGGCTTCGGCACCCGCCGCCGATCGCGGAGAGGCCTTGCCGGAGCGCGGCGTGCGGCGCGACTGCTCACCGCGCGCCGACTCCAAGGCATCGCCTGGGAGCACCTCGTCGATCGTGATGCACGCGCGCACGTCGCCGGAGTTCTTATCGATGCGCTCTTCGATGACGGTGGCGAGCTGCCCGGAGACGAGCTGACCGATAACGGGGCTATCTAGGGTGAAGTGCGCGCGCACCACGAGCGGCTTGTCGCCCACCTGAATGTTGATCGTGCGCTGCCGCTTGGTGATAGTATTGAAGAACGTGTCCTCGGGCTCACCCTCTCCTGTCGCCGCGTCATGGGCGGCCACCATCATGGGCATGCCCTTGGTTCCGAGTGGCACATCCTCGAGCGCGCGCCCGGGGTTCTGCACCTCGTCGAGGTGGAGACGGAGCGCGCCGTGGCCCATGCTCTTGGGCGTGGGCTGCGGGCCCACGTCATCGGGCGTCGCGCCCGGCTCGTGGTACGGCTGCACGAAGACGTCGAGGTCCACGGCCTGCGCCACGTTGCCCAACCGGTCGCGGAAGCGCATCTCAAAGGTCTGCGCCACGCGCGCGGTCGCGTGCCGCAGCGCCTCGCCGCGCGCCTCGCAGTTGGGCGCATACGGGAATGGCGAGTCCACCTCGAGCCGATACGGCGAGCCCGGCAGCGAGTTGCCGAAGAGCGAGACGGCGACATGGTATGACCCGGAGACGCTGGGCTTCCACTCGACCACGTAGGTGCCGTCGCGCATGTCGGTCACCTTGGCGCGCACGCGCGAGGCACCACGGATGGCGATGAAAAAGGCGTCGCCGCCCACCGTCTTGCGCTTCCCCTCCTCGTCGTACGCCTCGATGGTGAAGCACCCGTACTGCTTGACTGCCACCTTGCGCAGGCCGTCGCCGCTCACGCGGCACAGGTCGGGATGTGTCTTCGCAATGCTGCTGGGGCCCGCTGGTGAGGCCGGCGGTGGCGGCGTAGTGTCCGGCGCGGGAGGGAGCTCAGGCGCAGGAAGCTCCTTGGCCCCCTTGGCCTTCGCCTTGGGAGCCATCCGCCACCGCGTTTTCGGCAGGAAAAAAACTTGCGAAACTCGTCTGCGAAAGGAATCGCCCACTTGTCAAGACAAGACACTTGGACGTGGTTTCACGTCGAGGTTTCACGGCCAATGGTATAATCGTGACCGAAAACAACGGACCGGCGTACGTACGGATGCGGTTACCACTAGCTCGCTAAGATGTTGAAAAGAGTTTCGAAAGCCGCGCCTCGAGTAAGGTCTCCGCGCGTTCACGACACATCTCCTTTTCTGCATCCTAATTCGGGAGTGCTCGGCGCGATGAAGGACCCGATAGCGGATCCACGGGTCTGCTGATGCGGCTGTCGGCATACCCACCCACCGCGACGCCCGCGGAGGTTGCCACTCGGGTCGGCGACGAGCGCTTCGTCGTAGCCCTCGCTGCACTCGTGCAGTCGCTGGTGGTCGAGGTCGAGGTGGGCCGCTCGGAGCTCCTCGAAGCGCAGTCGGCGCTGACGAGTGTCCTCAAGCGCATGAAGCACCAACATGTCAACGCGACAACGGCCGCGACTTCGGCCAACATCATGGAGCGCGCGGTCAATGAGTTGGCCGAGGCCAATTCTCAGCTGCGCTGCAAGCTGATTCGCCGCGGGCGGCAGCCAAGCAAGCGCATGCTGCTGAACGAGGCGGACCGGCGTGCCGAACTCATAGGCGAACGTACGGCGGAGCGCACGGCGCTCGATGTCCCGCCTACCGATTGGCGCCTCCGTGAGAGGGGCGGAGCTGGCGCCGGGGCTGGCGGCGAGGCGGCCTGCAGCGAGCTCCTGCTCGTCGCCGAGCGAGATGGCGCGGCACAAGGGCGCGCGGCGGATGGGCTGGCCGTTTGCGGCGCGTCCGTGGCGCGACCCCCAGGCCCTCTTGCGCCTCGCGCGCTCATCGCGCAGCTGAGCGAAAACGAACGCATGCTCAAGCGCTGGGAGCAAGCGGGACCCGGCGAGCAGTCGTGTTCGCTCGCTCCCTCACCGACGACGGCGAGTTGCACCGCGGCGGCGGCGGCTGAGAGCGGTGAGCCGATCTCCCCGATCAATCAAGCCGAGATGAGACGAGATGGGCCAAGATCGGGCCGAGATGAGCCGATAGAGCCGAGCGCGCCGGCGCCGCCGCACGTCGCCCTGGGTGCGCACGCTGGCGTCCTCATGCCTTGGAGGGGCGATGTCGGCTACCAGAGCCACGCCGTCGCGGCGGCGGCCGTGGAAGCGGTGGTGCGTGCCCCGAGGCATTCCTCGCGCCCCTGGTCACAGCGCGTTGAAGAGCTGAGCGCGCTGCGCCCCGCCGGCCGCGAAGCCGCCACCGCCGCGGCCGCTGCCTCCGCCGCCGCCCTCGCTGTCACCGCTGGCCAGCACCGCTTTTTTGTGGCCGAGGCGCGTGCCTCTTTCGATCAGCGGGCCGGCATGTATGAGGCGCCTGGGGCGGCGACTGGGCACGCGCTATCGCCGGCATGGCGCGTCTCGGACAAGCCACGCCCCTTCTCGGCGGGCTTTGCGCGCTCCTGCTCGGTGGGCTCCTGCTTAGCAGAGCTGCGCTCCGCGGCCAGTCAGAATCACCAAGGGCACGCCGTCGGAGCTCATGGCCGTCTTGGTGGCCGGGTAGTCGCCTCTGGGTGCGGTAGCCTCGGCATGGCCGCCGGCACCGCGACGATTGCGGCGCCGACGCGCGCTCCGCAGGTGGCGGTGCTTTCGCGGACATCGAGTGCAGGCCCCCGGCCATCTACCGCAGCCGCACGGTATGGCGGGCGCGGCGGCTCGTCGAGCTCTGTCCATGGCTCTGTCCTTCATGTTGCCCAACCTGTCCACCCTGGCGGCGCCGTCAAGCAGCAGATCATTCCACCTCGTCCAGCGAGCGCGACGTCGACAAACAGCGTGGGACCGTGGTGATCCACTGCATTTTCTGACGAAGCGTACGAGCGTGTACGTCAAGCGTACGTGCGAACTGTGCGAAGGTATAAGTTGGGCACCGGCCCTGTGTGGAAGCAATTGCTTGCTTCCTTGCTTGCTTGCTTGGCCCTGTGGAACAGAATCGCCGCCTAGGAAGAAGCCGCCCGCTCACTCGAGTCTCGTCGGTCTCGCCGAGAGAGGGCCGCTGTGGGGGCCGACGGCGGACTCTCGTTCTAATAGTAAGGCACACCCCTCACAGCCATGCTGCCCCTCACCACGGCGCTGCTGCTCCTCGTGCAGGCGGGAGCGGCCCCTTCTCCCGCGACGCAGCTGCGCCTCACGTTCCACCCCGATCCGGATACGCTGGTCGCGGGCTTCACGTCCATGGGTGCTGCACCTCCGGGCGCGACGCTTGTGCAGAGCGGCCCGGCGCCCGATGCGCTGGGGGCGCCCAGCAGTGGCACATCGGTTGTGTTCGGCAACCAGTACTGCCCTAACAACTCGTCGCGCACGTCGCACGCGGCGCCCTTCCCCGCGCCCGCAGGCGCGGTCACATACTACCGCGTGTCTGCCGACGGCGGCGCGACGTGGAGCAACGTAACCGCAGCGCACAACCCGGCGCGCGGCTATCCGATGAGCATCGCGCTGTGGGGCGACATGGGCGTCGAGTGCGGCGGCGTGCTGCCGCCGCAGCCGGGCTTTGCGGGCGGCCCATGCACGGCCGTTCCGCAGATCGCCGCTGACAGCGCCGCTGGCGCGCACGCGTGGACGGCCCACTTCGGAGATGTTGCTTACAACATGGATGATCGATGTGGCGCAAAGGGCGACGCTTTCCTCGACGCGGCTGCCACCTACTCGGCTTCTCGCCCCGCCGTGTACGGCAACGGCAACCACGAGGGATCTGGGCCACTCAAGCCCTACACAGAGTTTGTCCAGCGCCTCGGCTTCCCGCAGGGCGCGCTGGCCAAGGCGAGCGGCTCCAGCAGCGTGCGCTGGATGTCGTGGGCCGTTGGGCCCGTGACATTCGTGAGCCTCGATGCCGACGCCTGGATCTACCCGCTTGTGTATCCGCTCCTGGACGAGCAGTACGCGTGGCTGCAGCGCGCGCTCACAGCCTTCAACCGCGCCGCCACGCCCTGGCTCATCGTGCTCAACCACCGTGCGAGCTACTGCACAAAATCAGAGGACGATGAGTGCAACTCGGAGGCCGAGGCGATCCGAAACGGCCAGCTGGGCGTGCGCGCGCCGCTGGAGCCGCTGCTGGCCAAGTTCGGCGCCGACCTGTACTTTGCGGGGCACACGCACCACTATGAGCGCACGTGGCCCGTCGTGCGCGGCGCTGCCACGCAAACCAATTACGTCGAGCCGCGCGGCACGGTGCACGTGCAGAGTGGCATCGCGGGCACGGGCCCGGGCGACGAGTTCACGGTGCCGCAGCAGCCGTGGGAGGCGTTCCGCGACACGGCCTACTGGCCCACGTACGGCCGCTTGACGCTGCTCAACGCCACACACGCACGGTACGAGCAGCTCTTCAACGCCAACGGCACGGTGTTTGACGCATTCGATCTCGTCAATACGCAGCCGGCGCACGGGGCGCCTTTCTAGGAGACCTGGTGCTGAGGAGATGTAGGGCTCAACCACGCTCCACGGAGTCGCCGCCCGCTGACACCGTTTTTTGTGTGTCATGAGTGCAATACTATCTTGGCTTCAATACGCGCGCTGTGGGTCCCTGGATACCGTGTTGTCCTCCACATGTGCCCGAGGGCTCTGCTGGGCCCTGTGTGTCCCAACGTGCGTCCTACATCGTACATGTGTCAATGCACTCGCTGGCCAGTGGCCTCGACACAGAGAAAGGCTCAGGCTAGGTGCCCTTCTTGCAGTTTGGGCTTGCGGGGGAGTGGCGGCTGCGGCAACCCGGCTCCCGCGTCCCGGGCCGCGTCCCGGGGCAACCCGCCCTGTGAAATCGAGTGACCCCTTTCCCCTACCAGCTTAATCGGGGTTAAGGCCATCTTCTCTTCATGGCGCCGTAATACAGCGCCTCAAAGGCCCGTTCCGATGCTTCCGTACTGTTCACCGGAACCATACAGGACATTGGTAAGCTGTAGGGCCGGAAATACGA
>JWZX01001600.1:0-21499 GCA_001275005.1 Chrysochromulina tobinii | reverse complement strand
GAGGGAGGGAGGGAGGGAGGGAGGGAGGGGACCCCACCACCATCGCCGACTGCGTTTCTCTCGCGTACTGCTGCAGCAGTGCTGTGGCGAGTGCGGCGGCGGAGGTGAGGTCTGCTGCCGCACGCGCGGCCGCCATGTGTAGGTGGACCACCACTTCGGCGGCAGCCTGCGCGGCTGCGGCCGCCGGGTCGGCAATGGTGTCCACAGCACTGTCCCATGCCACCTCCGCCTCTGCCTCCGCCACTTCACCACCGCCGCGGTCGGCCACTTGACGCCAAGTCCGCGGCGCCGCCGCCACCGCCGCCGCCGCCGCCGCCCGCCCTGCGGCCGCTGCGTCTGTCGCCTCGCCACTCATCGCTCGCAGCAGAAAGCGGAGGGATGTGGAGAGGGCGAGCGCGGCGGTCTCAATGCCAAGGGGGCGCACGTCGCGGGTTGGATGGAGGACGGTGTGGCAGCAAGGGCAGGTGGGCCCCTCCCAGTGTTCATCAGCCGCCAGCCAACGGAAGATGCATGCTGAATGGTAACGATGTCCGCACACTGTGCCCACCGGCTCCTGCCCAGCACGTGGCTTGCGATTGCGCGCATTTGCGTCAATGAGAGGCTCGCAGCAGACAACGCATTCCGCCGCTGCGAGGGAGGCGGGCTCAGCCTTGGGCAGCATGTCACGCCACCACGCGTGCACCGTGCACGAGACGAGGTGCGGTGTGGCCCCCATGAGACTCAGAAACTGTTCCCAGAGGAGGGCTTCCAATGGAAGGTCGCTCTCGTACTTGCCCTCGCCGCCGCCGCCGCCGCCGCCGCCAGCGCCAGTGGTGCCGTCAGCGGCGCCGCCATCGGCGCCGACGCTGCTGTGAGCAGTGCTACAGGCACCTCGAGAAGCACCGCCACCTCCACCGCCGTCGTGATGTGAACGGCGCGGTGGCGGACCGAGCATAGGCACGGCGCGCGCGCCTCCGCCCCGCTGCGCCGCGAGCACTTGCGAGATTGGACGAAACCCACGCCGATGGAGCAGCGCGTTCGCGAGAGGCGCAGCCACGGCGATCGTGGCCTCCGCAGGCTCCGCGTGCGGGCCGCGCCGTAGGCAGACGGTCGGGTGAAGCGTCGCGTGGTACGAGAGCTCGGGCGCAAGGAGGATGGCGGCCTTGTCGACTCCTCGCGCATCGTAGAAACATTCGCCGTCCACATTGCGCAGGGTTCCATTGAGGGTTAGTAGGAGCGTGGCGCGCGGGCCTTGCAAGTCAAGGTGAAGGCCAAGGGTGTCACCACTGACCAAGGGTGGCCAGTACAGCGGGTGGGACTCGCCGGCGTGGCGCAGCGTCGCGCACCCGTCGGAAGTCACCACAATGCACAGCGCATAGCGCCCTAGCCCCACCCGATCCAACCGCGCTCCGACGCATCCAAACCCCGCTGCGAGCTCACCCCGATACCATCGCACGGCCCAGCCCACTTGGCCCTTGTCCACGCCGCCCGAGCATCGCGCACCCACCCATTGGACCGATGCGCTGCTCAGTGCCGTTGACATCACCTGCCCGTGCCCAGTGCCCACGCGTTCAAACGTCTCTTGCACCCTCAGCTGTGGCGGCTCAGCGCGAACGGAGGCTTCGGCGCCACCATCGCCGCCATCGTCGATGCCGCCACGGCCGCCATCACCACTGGTGCCACTGGTGTTGTCGTCGACACCATCGCCGCTCTCTGGCGCTTCCTCCTCCTCTTCGCCGTCCTCATCCTCTGGCATCGTTCGCCTCGCCGCTGCGCCTGCGAAAGCTTCGGCGACCGCTGTCGAGCCATCTGCGACCGCGTGTGCCGCTGTCACCGCCGCCGCCGCCGCCGTCGACGATGTGCGTCGGTTCCGCGGGCGTGCACGACGGAGCTCGGCGCTGCGTGGGAGAAGCATTCGAAGCGGAAGCTGTGGGCGCGCGCGACCCCTGCCTCCGTCCCCGTCGCCGCAGCAGCCGGGGCAAGGCACGCCAAGGAGGGTTCGGTTGCGCAGCGAGCATGCAGGTCGCAGAAGCCCATCTGTCGCTGGCCAGAGCAAGGAGGCTCGCAGCCATGCCAGTGCGGCACGAGCGCCCTCGGCCACCGAGACCTCATGTGAGGCTGCTTCCTCTGCAATGAACGAGGGTAAGTGATCGCGTATTATACGGAGGCCTTGCCAACACGCCGCGATCGAGCTGACACGTCCGGCGGCGTGCTGGCGGGCCACTGCGCGCACCGCCATCGCGTCGTCAAGGGCGCTTACGCCGAGGCACGCGAGGAGCGCAAGCTGCTCAGGTGGGGGCGGCAAAGCGCCATTCGCCACTCGCCACACGTCGAGAGCACCCGAGCGCAGCGCCGCAGAGAGCAGCGCCTCAGCGCCGCCATGCCCGCCGCCGGTGTTGCTGCTCTGAGGGGCGAGCACCACTGGAGGCGAGCCCGAAGCCGAGCGTAGCCGCCATGACGCGGCAACGCCGCCGCCGCCACCGCCGATGCCACCTCCGACGCCACCGTCGCCGCCACCTCCGACGCCACCTCCGATGCCAGGAACGGCGTTGGCGCTTGCCCGGCCCCAATCCTCGATGAGCAGAAGAGGAAGAGTGCGGACGGCTGCAACGTGGTGAGAGTTCATGAGCACATAGAGTAGCCGATGGAGTTGAGCGAGCCATGCCTCGAGAGTTGCGGAGGAGGAGGCTGCAGTGGGAGCCGTTACAGCTGAAGCAGTTGACGATGCCGCGACGTTGGCCTTGGCTGCCGATGCTGCTGTCGCTGCTGTCGCTGCTGTCGCTGCTGTCGCTGCTGTCGCTGCTGTCGCTGCTGTCGCTGAGGACGTCTGCCCATCGGCCTCGCCCTCGCCGCCGCAGCCGATGGGCACGCATGGTCGCTTGATCGTGCTGCAGCCGGCCTCGCCGTCCGCGTCACCTGCCGTCACACCCGGCGCCCACGCCCGCAGGCACTCGAGCAAATCATCGACCGTGACGCGCCGGCAGCCGAGGCGGCAGAGGGCCTCGATGCCAAGGGTGCGTACCAACACGGCGCTCACGAACTGAAACCGTCCGGTGCTCTGATGCAGCCATGCATTGCTCACGACGCTTGGGGGCACGAAGACACACGCACGTCGAGCGCCTTGGCCCTCGTGGCGAAAGGGCATAGCGCCATGGCCCTCATGCTCAGTGGCGGCGAGAGCCTCGCGCAAGAGAGCGTCGCGGGGTGCGAGGCGATCTCCCGATTCGGAGATGAGCATCGGCTCAGCCGCCACGCCCTCGCCCACCTCAAAGAGCGGTCGCCAAAAGGGCTCGCGGCAGGCCTCGGGGCGCGGCAGCCATGAGTTCACATTGTGGGCGAGCCGGTGCTCGGCGCGCACGGCGCGGAGAAGAGCCGCCGTGGCGAGGTCCCGGAGAGCTGCGTTCCAAGCAGAGTCGAGGTGCAGCGACTGGCGTGATGCGACCAAGTCCCAATCCGCATGCAAGCAAAAGGGAAGTCCGAGCGGGGAGCCCACCGGTAGAAACGCATGCAAATCGGCTCCCACTTGCTCTCCAGCGAAGAGTGGCGACTCAGCTGCGGCCGTGGCGGGCGTGTCGTCCGAGTGCAGTGCGCCGTTTGCGGTAGCGGCGGGGTCGGAGGAGGGGGAGGAGGGGGAGGAGAAGGTACGGTGAGGGTCGTCCTCGTCCCGAAAAGCGAGCACAATCTCGGTGCGTACGCCCGCAATCTCGTGTATCTCGCGCCAAAGCAGATAGTCGCGCTGGCGGCGCACGCGGCCGCTCACCTCCACCAGAAGCGATGTGCGCTCTGCTGCCGGCGCCTCTGCCGGCGCGGCTGCCGCTGCCAGGGAGAGCCGACGAATGGTGATGATTTCACACCGCGCCTCACCTCCTGCCTGGCTTGCCAACACGCTGTCGTCTGTGGCGACGGCTGGGGCGGCGGCGGTCGACGGGGCATCGCCGCGCGCGGGAAGCACTGAGGGAAGCACTAGCTCAACCAAGCGCAGCTGCCGAAGAAAGAGGAGAGCGGTCGGTGCGATCGCAAGGGGCGGCGCCGGTCCACGCAGCGGCAGCCAGATGGCGGTACCTCCTCCTGGCGCGCCGGCGTGAGCGCCACCAAGTGTCGAGACGAGCGGCGAGGGCACGCCGAGGGCTTGGAGGTGAGCCGCCACCGTTGCACGAAGCTCGTCGGCCGCCACCCACTCCGGCACTAGGGCTCCGTACAGGCTGTCCCGAGCATCGAATCGGAACGAGTAGCCGCCTGAGGCCACGTGTGGCATGTCGCTCACGGCGAAGCAACTCTTGAAGCCCAGACCTTTCCTGCCGATGCTTCTGGTCTGCCCTCCCTTGCCGTCTTTGGTGCTCGAGCCGAGGTCACACACTGCACGAACGTCGCGCTCGCGGAATCCGAGCTCGTTGCATTCGAAGAGGAGTGCTGTCCCGGTGAGCGACACGCGCAGCCGCGGCACTGCGCCGCGCGCCGCCGCCGCCTCCGCCACTGCCGCCTCCGCCGCCTCCCCGAGCAGAGGGCCATACGTTGCGTCGTCACAATTCTGCATGATCTCGGCGAAGACGTGGCCGGCGCCGCTGTATAAGTCGCGGCTGAGCGCCGACAGCGCGCGCCCAACCAACGCGTGTAGTGCCTCGCCCGCTGTGCCGCGGGCCTCGAGACGCGCCGCACGGATTGACTCGATGACGTCGCGCGGGCTGTCTCTGCTCTGCTCGGGTGCTGACGTCGATGGGTGCGCTGTCGGTGGCGTCTGCACCGTGACGTCGTGTCGGGCACCATGTGTGGCCGGCTTCTGCGACGAACTCGCAGCGAGCGCCTCGCTCGTGCTTGTGTCGGCCACAAGGGCGGCAAGCCGCTGCTCCGCACGATCCGCGCGCGCCTTGTACGAGGCTGCCTCGGCGCGTGCAGCCTGCAGCTCAGAACGCAAGGTGGACAGACTTGCCTCACTGGCCGACTCGTCACGCTTCGATCGTGCGCGACGAACGAGTGCGCGGCCAGAGCGCAGCCCAGAGTCGAGTACCGCCTTCTCCTGGTCGCTTGCGAACGTGCGTCGGAGGAGCTGGTTGCGATGCTCCGCAGCAGCCAGCTCATCATCCGCTTCGTCAAGCTCGGCTGCGAGGGCCAGCAGGCTTGTGCCCCCAGTCAAAAATTCGACGAGGTCGTCCATGCTCTGGGCGTCGTGCTTTTGTCGCGAATGGCGCGTCGAAGCTCCGTGCTTGGGTTTTTCGCGAAGCACGAAGGGCGATCGAAACTTGGCTCAAGTGGGGAATTTCACCTCCTCGACGCCCCCTTCCCCCCACACCTTACACCGAGCCTACTTGTAGCTACAAGTACGCCACGTCCCTGCGGCTGAAGATGATATCCGCTTGCTCGAGCGTCTCGAGCTCACCTTCGTTGAGACGGCGCGGCGGATCGGGCTCGAACTCGGGCTTGATAATGGAGGAGGCGCGATCGACCTGGTACTCCTCGTGAAGCACGTACGCGTGGAAGCCGCGCGCGGCCATGAACGCGAGCACCTGCGCCGGTGTCACCTGCGGGAGGGGCTACACTCTCAGTCACTCTCTCAGCCAGACGCACCGTCGGTGGCACTCGGTGGCACTCGGAGCTGCCGCGGCGCCCCACCTGCTGCAGCGCGAGCCACTTGGGCGTGACCTCGACCACGATCTCGAGCTCGGGAGATGCAATCTCGAGCACGCGTGCCATGCCCCGCAGTACGGTCCACTCGCCCCCTTCCACGTCAACCTTGACAACGCGCGCGCGCGCGCACTCGTCTGCGCTCAGCAGCTCATCGAGCGGCGCCTTGCGCACCGTCACTTGGTGCCAGCACGCGCTGTCCTGAGCGAGCTGCGCGACCGACGCACTCGCCGTTTGGTCGCGCCTGGTCGCACCACTCGCCTGAACGATGGACCAGACGTCGGCGCTCGCCGCGACGCCGCCCGCGCCCGCCCCCGCCACCGTGGTGCTGTACAGTGGCTCGCGACGGTGCTGGAACAGCGTCGTGCTCCCCTCCGCCTCCGCCGCCGCCAGCTGCAGCGGCCGAATGCAGCTCGCCAGGCCCAGCATTGCGCATCAGGTTGGTCTGCAGCCGACGGAAGGTGCGCGGGCATGCCTCAATGGCGACGACCCCGCCGCCTTCGCCGTGCACCAGCGCCGCCGCGAGCAGGCTGAAGTAACCCGTGTTCGCGCCCACGTCCACGAACGTGTCGCCACGGTGCAGCGTACGGCGGAGCCATGCGGACAGATTCGGCTGCCAGGTTCCCGAGAGGAGCAGCCATTCGGACAGTATGTCGGCATGGTGCTCACCGCCCAGCTGGAAGCAGCGCAGCGTGACCGATGGCGCAAGGCGGAGCCGCACGTCGGCGGTGAAGGGCGGCAGCTTCGGCAGCAAGCGCTTGTGGCAGAGCTTGACGAGAGCGGGCAAAGAGCGCCGGCGCAGGCACCAGCAGAGCGCCAGCACAAGGCGACGGAAGATGGCAAAGGCGAGCGCGTACAAGAGGCTCAGGACACGCTCATGTCGTGCGTCGCGCATTCGTGGTCGCGGCACGAATCGGCGCGGCGGCATGTGCAAGACCCTCCTCTCGCGAAGTCAAGTCAAGTCAAGTCAAGTCAAGTCTCGTGGAAATCAAGTCGTTTTGAGTTTCTCCTTGGAAGACTTTCGTGACGGCCCCAAGATCCTCTTGGGAAAAGTGGACGTTTCGCGACGTGGACCGATCGCGAGCGCGCGCGCGCGCGCTCGTGCGGAAGCAGAAGGCGCAGAAGGCCCGGACCAAGAACGCGCTGCGTGGACCGAACCGGACCAGAAACCGGGTAGTGCGACCGTCATGCTCGGTGCCGGGCAATGCATTGAGGAACAGCAGAGCGGCGAGACTTGCTCGCAGGCGCACGCGCGCGGTGCAGCCTGCCACGCGCTCTACCGTCGCTTCCGCTGCTGTCCGCCGTGCGATCCCTGTGGCATCGATGGCTCGCTCTGCTCGACACGTCCCCAACTCGCGGACTGGGTGTCGCCCAAGTGCGCATGCGACCGCGTCGTGCTCATGGGCGCGTGCTCATTCATTGGCTGCGCCAAGCCAGATGCACTGGGCGTGTTTGCGCAGCGGCGCGATTGGCGGACGCCCGACGGCCGTTACGTGTACGTCAAGGAGGCGGAGCAGCCGCCGCAGCTGCACCACGGAGCCCTCTCGCACAAGTCGGTGGACGCCTCGAGCGGCTCAAACTCATCCGACGATACCGTGTACCTCTATTTTCTGAGCTCCTTGGGGTCGTGGGTGGTGGGCCCGCGTGCGGAGCTCACGGACGATAATTACGTTCGCTCCACTCCGACGGACTCCTTATGCCCTACGCAGGCGAGCGGTTGGCGCTTTTGGTGGCAGTGGCACCCAGGCGGCGAGCCACTCTCGTCGCTGCTGCCCTCGACGCCGCGCCTCTCGAATGCGCGAGGCTGGCGCAGCAGCAGCCGCTACCCGCTGAGACTCTCTTGCTGGGCATCGCCGCCCTCGCCGCCGCCACCGCCACCACGCCCGTCGCCATCGCCGCCGCCCCCTCCGCCCATGCCGCCGCCGCCCATACGCCTCATGCCCGGGCCGTACACGGGACGCCTCGAGATTTACTACGAGACGCCGTGGCGGCTCTTGCCACCGAGCGCTGCCGAGGAGGGCGGCGGCGCCACGGGTGTGAATGCCACATCGGATCCCACACGGGTGTCCCCGCGGCTTGGCCGGATCGCTGCCTGGGGCACTGTGTGCGACGATGGCTTCGATCGCGCGGATGCGGCGGTCGCGTGCCGGCAGCTTGGCCTTGGCCCGCCCCTGCGCTACTGGACGCTTGCGAGCCCGAACGTGTACGACGACGAGCGTCCTGGGCTGAGCCTGGCCATCCCGCGCCCCGCGGCGCCCGTGTGGATCGAGAATCTGCAGTGCGGCGGAGAGGAGGCGGCGCTGACCGACTGTGGCTTCCGCGGCTGGGGCAGCACCGACTGTTCCCACACGGAGGACATCCACCTCCTATGCGCTGTACCGCGCAAGCCGCCGCCGCCGCCGCCCACGCCCGCGCCCGAGCTGGGATCGGTCGGGTGGGTCGCGCGCGCACCACTGGCGCTTGGGCTCACACCGGTACAAGTTGGCGCCCTTGGCGGCGCCACGGCCGTCGGCGGCGTCGTCGTCCTCATCGGCTGCCTGCTCGCCCTCTGCTCACGTCTCCATGCCGCCGACCGCGCCGACAAGCGCCCACCACGGCGCGAGGTGCACATCGCGCTGCACGTGCCGCCCTCCGCTGACTCGGGCGAGCAGGCGCAGCACGCCCTCGCAAGCGCGCTGCGCAAGGCAATCGAAGCGGAGGAGGGCGTGTGAGGTGGGGCGAGCCGCTCCCTCGCGCTGGCAGAAATGCCTGCCGTTTCCGGGGAGCGCCATGATTTGTTTTCATACATGTGCCCCCCTTAACGCGTGTATCGTCGATAACACTGACGGCGCGGATCGCCGACCGAGCCAGCGCGTTATAATCGCAAATCGGGCGCCGGAGAAGCAGCCCCCACTCGTGCCTCGTGCCGTGCCCGTGGAGGGCGCTCCACGCGCTCCACCAATTGCGCTCCACGCTGCATGGCTCGCGCCCGGTCGCGCGGCGCGGCGGGTACCGCGGCCGCGCGCGGCCAGGCCGGGGCGCGCGGCCGGTCCGGCGACGTCCGGCGCTGGTCTGTCGGCATAAAAATATACATCGGACGTCGACCCAAATGCCAAAACGGCGCGGGCCGAGTGGTCTCGTCGAGACGCACGGTTGACGGTTCACACCACAACTCACAACACACAGATCGCAGTTTGGAGGTGTGTAGGCAGTAGCGCTGTACGGTTAAGTGCCTCAAAGGATCAAGGCGCTTCCACCCACGTCAGCACAGAGAGCGTCGTGTCGCGCACCCAAATCGCCCGATCGCAGCCCATGTATGCGATGTGTGTGGGCGCATTCCACTTGCGGATGCCTCCGAGCTCTTGGACGAGGCGCTGCGTCGTCAGGTCCCACAGCTGCAAGGTGGCCTGGTGGCCGTCGTCGGAGCACAGGAGCAGCTTGCCGCGCAGGCACGCGAGGCAGTTGATGGGGCCCAGTGAGCTGGGGAGCCGGAACACGCGCGAGCCGTCCGCAAGCCGGTTGACCTGCACTTCGTGAATCGGGCCAACACAGAGCCAACACGCGTGAGGGGCATGGTGTGTAGGCAGTACTTCGTGAATCAACACGCGCATGTGTTGGCTCTCACCTGCACCTCACCCTCGCGACTGCCCGAGACTGCAAGTTCGCCGTCGCGGCACAAGGCAGTCACCGTGTCCTGGTGGCGCGCGACGCACACCATGGCCGCGGGGTTGGCAATGGCAAACAGACCCAACTCGACGCACGCGCTGCTGCGTAGCCGGCCGCTGCCGCCGGCCGAGGAGCCGTTTCCGACCGCGCCGCTGTGTGCGCTGACGGCGCGCATACGGAGCTCGTGCGCCTCGCGTTGGAGCTCTGCGTACTGCCACGAGCGGACCGCGCCATCGGTGCCGCCCGAGAGAAAGCCATCGTCGTACGGGCGCGCGTGCAGCGTGGCCGTCTTGCCGTCGTGTGCGCGCCATGCGATCGCATGCGTCTCGCCGCGGAGGAGAGCACTCGATGAGAGAGCGGTCACGTGGCCTTGCGAATCGCCCACGAGCAGCCGCCCCGCCGAGGCCGCCATCGCCGTGACCGCCGCTCCAGAGAAGCCGACGCGCGCGAGCAGTTCGCCCGTGCGCGCGCACCACACGCGCAGCTGAGCCTCCTTATCGCCGCTGAAGACGAGGCCGCTCGCCGCGCACGCGCACATCAAAAAGTCGCGCGCCTGGTGCTGGCAAAGGGCAGTCGGCTCGCCTGTACCACCCGGCGCCATGTGCAGTACCGTCCACTGCGTGCCGCACACGGCGAGCTGTAGGCGGCCGGGCGCGAGCTGGCGTGCGTGCTCGATGGCCCGCGCGCCTGCCGCGCGCACCTCGGAAGAGATTTCTGTGGGAGGCGCGCCAAAGGTGAAAGCGACGGTGCCCGGCAGCAAAAAGGGACTCTCGGCGAGCGAGCCGCCGCGCGCGCGCCAAGCTGGCCAAAAGGGTAGCGCCGCCACCGCCTGGTGCCACTCGCGGCACACGCGCTCGCACACGACCGTCGTAGCGCTGCTGCCCGCCAGAGTGAGCACGCGCTGCAGCGCCTCCGCCGGAAGCAACAAGAAGTAGCAGGGTGCGGCGAGGCGCTTGATCGTGTTGTCCGACGTGGCATCTGGCGGCCTCGTGCCGTCGAATGCGGCAGCAATCGCGGGCACGGGCACGGGCGCGGGCGCGGGCGCGGGCGCGGGCGCAGATGCGTACGCGGACGCTGACGCTGACGCTGACGCCTCGGCCAGCCAGTTGTGGCTGTCGGGAATGGTCACGCGGTGGATGCTGGTGGGCACGGCGGCTTGCGCCGCCAACTGCTCGATCATGCAGCGCTGCACCGTCTCCAAGCGCTGCTCGAATCGGTCCAGGCGTTGGTCATCGCGCTGCAGCCGCTCTTGCGCGACGCCAAGCCGTTGGAGTGCCTCTTCGATCTGTCGGCTATGCTCCAGTGCAGCCCGTCGCAGACGGAGCACGCGGTACATGAGCATTGCGGCACCTGTGCAGATTATGGCCGTGACAGCGACGTCAACAGCCACGACTGCACTCGGCCTCATTTCTGCGTCGTCGCGCGGGGGCGACGACGGCAAAAGTGTGAATTGGCTGTTAATATCGGCGCCCCCCCGCACGCGGTTTTACTCGGGGTGTGGCGCCGGTCGTTCGGTAGGCGCTCAAGAGGCGCCCAGTACGCGCCAACAATCGCCCATGGAGCAAATCCTCTTACCCTCAACCCTGATGAGTGATTTCTCATGTGCGATGTTCAGTTCAGTTCAGTTCAGTTTCTTCGCGGTCCCCCCACGCTCACTCCACCACCGTCTCAAAGGACGTTGTGATTTCTCCTTGACCTACCACGTACCAGCATGATTTTCACAAACGTGAGTGCACGACTCGTCACGCGGATTCGCTTACAGCCTAATCCAACGCGGGGCGCAACAAATTACACACTAACAGGGAGCTGCAGAGATGCTAAGTGCGCAGACCGGCCCCTCTGAATCTTGTCCGTGAGCATGGCACGCACAATCTTGTTGAACGGGTCGAAGGTGCCGAACGCTGCCTCGATCACCGCCCACAGCATCTCACGGTCGGTTGGGTCGAAGGTCTTCGCCTTGCCCGCGTCAAACTTCTGCAGCGCCGGCGCTAAGTCGGTCGCGCCGCTCAGCAGCCGCACGACCATGTCCTCGCGGTTGCCGCCCATGCGCACGAAGACAAAGATCTCCATCACGCACCACAGCCGAGACGCGTACGTGGGCCCTGCGAGCACAAGCAGCTGCTTGCAGCCCGCGAGGAAGACGGGCAGCCCCGCGAGGCTCGTTTTGATGTCTCTCTGGTCAAGGCACGCCTTGTCAAGCCAAATGCTGACATCGCGCCCGGCCGCCCACTCCGTCATTCGAGCGTACTTGGCGTCGCCGTCGTCGGACCACGAGTGCGAGATGAAGGCGTCGACTTCGTGAAGAATCGCTTTCTCCGTCTTGTCACTCAGCTCCTTGGTGGGCTGGGCGGCAGCGCTCATGCCATTTGAAGACCCTCCCAGAACCTTGCTCGTCCCGGGGAGATCTTCAGCCGTCAGTCGAGAAAAAGGCAGCTTACGGAAGAGCTCTTTCCCCCGCTTGAACACTTCGTGAAGAATCGCTTTCTCCGTCTTTTTACTGAACTCCTTGGCGGGCTGGGCGGCAGCGCTCATGCCATTTGAAGACCCTCCCAGAACCTTGCTCGTCCCAGGGAGATCTTCAGCCGTCAGTCGAGAAAATGGCAGCTTACGGAAGAGCTCTTTCCCTCGCTTGAACGCCTCTTCGGCGGAGAGGTTGTTGACGAGCGCCGCAATCGCCGCGGCCTCGTTTTCGGCCGTGTTGGACTTGCCGAGCGCGCCGAGCCACGCCACGACGCGGCCACGGTTGGCGGGCGTCAAGACGAGCGAGGCGATCAACCAGCTGGCGCTGATGCTTATGTTTGACTCCGTGCCTTGTGTGGCTATGGGGTCATCAAACGGGTCGACTAGCGTTTCGTTGATGCAGAAGGCCAGAAAGAGGGTGGCAAACCCGACTGATATGAGGCGGAACGCTCGCCACAGGCGTTTCAGCTTGCGGCGCGGCTGCATCAGCGCAAGCTTCTGTTGAAGCTTCACTATCTCCTTTCTCTGATCCTCTGTGAGTTTTCCCGCATCCAAGGTGTTTTGCTTCTCCGCCCTCGTGGCATACTCAGCCGAACAGTCATCCTCCTTCGCCTCCACCGCCGCGGCTTTTTCTGGGGCCGCCATCACCTCGGCCGCCACATTTTCTGCATTGGTCTTGGCCTCGGCCTCCGCTTTGGCTAGTTTCGTGAGCTCCGCTAGCCGACGTTGTGGGAGGCGCACGTTCAGTGTCGGCCAGACGAGCGCAGCACAAGATGCGCAGATGAAGGGTAAGATGAGGCCTACACCCCCCGCCGGGGCGAGGATGAAATAGATCCCGGTGGCGATCAGTAAGATAGCGAAGATAATGATGCACGTGAAGGTGATAGCTCTGGTGTCGGTGGGGCGCAGACTGAGGAACAGTAGGGCAATCGCCCAAGGCAACGCGGCGTTGTAGAAACCTTGGGCTCCCGCAATGAGCGTGAGGTCGACGCCGAAGAACAGGCCTATCGTTGGACCGACTGCCAGCACGAACAGCATCCAGGCGAGCTGTACAAATGTCCCGCTCACACGCAGACGGAGCTGCCGACCCTTGGCCTCCGCGTTTGCGAGCTTGGCCTCCGCGTTCGCCGAGGCTCGGGCGACAGGTCCTGCGGTGGTCACAGCAGGTAACAGGTCCTGCTGCATCCCCACCGCCGCCAGCGCGCGTGTCTTGCAATCGAGGCGGGACCAGGCGAGGACAGTGCAGATGAAGAAGGCGGGAGTGAAGATCCAGCACGCGGGAATCATGATGCCGTATAGGAGGACCACGCTCCAGCGGAGTTGCTGAAGTCCTTCCTGAATGTCCGCCTCGATGAATGAGAGGTACTCGGCGGAGGCGGAGGCGCCAAGCTCGCACAAACACTGGTGGGGATGATAGCAGGGATGATCGAACCACTCATCATGCAGAAACGCGCGAGTCTTGGCGGCGCATTGCTGACCAACGCCCCAGATGGTGGCGTCCGATAAGGCGACGGCTGCAGAGAAGGGTGCGAGTGCGACGAAGGCCACGGCCGAAAGGGGGACCGAGATGGCTGGGGCTGAGAAGGCGACGACTGCGGAGGCTGCGACCCCGACCCGAAAAATTTCCTTCGAGCGGGCGGAGGCAGGGGCGGCGTAGAAGGCGACATTGCTCGGGAACCCGTCCCCCCAAAGTGTAAAGTTGGTTGCCTCGCCCGAAGCGCACGTGTCCCACCCACCACCGGGCTCTGCGCCGCCGGCCGACTGGTAGAGCCCGATCCACACATCACCCGCGCTGCGTGTGAGGCTGGCAACAAAGTCAGCCTCGGCGCTTGAGCGGATGCACGCGAGCGACGCATTCTCACCGCACGCTGCCGCGCACCCCAAGGCGTTGAACCGCCCCGCGGTCACCTTGTAGCACTTGCCGCCCTCGTCAAAGCGCGTCCAGCCGCCGGGGCACGTGGCGGAGGCGACGTCTGTGAGCACGAAGAGGAGGTACACGGCCGAGGCGGGTCGCTTGGCAGGACTGACAGCCATCGTTTCGCCCCCGCGGCCTCGATCTCACCCCTGGACTCCTACAGGCCGAACCTCGTTGCCTTGGTTCCGGGTCTTGCGGTTCGTTACATGTAACGGGTCCCCGCTAAAAAGATCCCGGTACCGGTACAGGCAAGCAAGCAAGCAAGCAATTCAATTACGCTCGTTTAGGTACTTGTGTTGTTTCGACTAACTAGCTTGCTTATCCCGGTACCGGTAAAAAGACACCGGGGGGAGCCGGGGTGACGGGGGGTTTGATATCGAATTTGGGGGGGTTGTTATCAGGATACGTATCCCATATATCGTGCATGTATCGTGCATGTATCGTGAACGTATCTTGATGTGTCCCGTTCATATACATCAAGATACATCAGGATACAACAAGATACATTTGCAGATACGCCCTCAGATATACGTTCTTGTACCTCTCTGGATACAATTGAGATACATGTATCTCATTATGTATCTCTCATGTATCCCGCATGTATCCTCCATGTATCCTCGAACCTCTACGGATACATGTATCTCATATGTATCCCGCATGTATCCCGCATGTATCCCACGTGCAAGATACATATATCCTGATGTATTTGATATGTACATCCCAAAATGTATCTTGGACTCGTTTGGGATACGTGTAAAATACATGCAAAAAATCAAGATACATGTATTCTCTTGGAATGTAACAAGGCATTCAAGATACATTTGAGATACATCAGGATACATTAGGGATACATGTATCCTTCAGGATACACGCAGGATACATCACGATACATCAGAATACGTAAAATATCCTGATAACAAACCCCCCCAAACTCGATAACAAACCCCCCCGCAGCCACTGAGACTGTCATCGCACATCGGTCGAGTTCAGGGACACCACGGGAGCGACTTTCAGAGGGACAGACTCAGACGGATCACATGTACCGGCTCCCCCCGATGACTTTTTACCGGTCCCGTGTGTCCAAACTTGTTCAGACAGCAATGAGACAGCGAAACCGTCCATGAAATATTTGTGTGTGGGAAGTTGGTACCGGTAACTGGTGCCGAAGTCTGCAGTTGATAAACCTGTCAGGGAGGGCGTCCTGGGGGTGACCGCTTGCCAGCGCCGTCATGTCGAATGTCATCAAGCAGATGCTGCAGGTTCAGAACACTGATACCACTCTATGTGAAATGCTCAGCCACATGACGCGCGTCGTCGGTTTCGTATCCGTCGCCATCATAATCTACTCGCCCTTCAACCGCGATTGGATCAACAAGCCCGTTGGTGGCTGGGACGCGAATCGAACAGACGACAGCTGGGGGAACTACCGCTGGAACTGGGATTGGATCGACTGCATGTATTTCTCGATGGTCACGATGACGACCGTGGGCTACGGCGACCATCCCACGCTAACCCAGGAGCTGCGCATCTTCACGATGTTTTTTGCTTTAACGGGCGTCTTAGTTGTGGCCAAGTCGATCACCGTCATCGCCGACTGGTTCGCCGCGGAGGCGCGCAAGCGCTTCATCGCGAAGCAGCGCGTGCTCCTGAAGGATGCGATCCACGTCGCAGAGACCGTCCGATCCGAGCTGCATTCATTCCAGGAAGGACAGGAAGGAAAGGTCGAGGACGGGTCCTCACCTCGGGTCATCTCGCCAAAGAGAGCAAGGGTCATCTCGCCAAAGAGATCAAGACTGGAACTTGACAAAGTAGACGTGGTGCCGTTTGACACTGCCCAGATACTCACGCCCCGAGACGAGCACGCTGGCCGCGGCGCCGCCATCGACGTTGGCGGCGCAGTTCCACCCAGCCCGCCCCCCTCTCCGTCCCAAGTGGTTCCCTACCCGATTTCGGCCCAGACGGATGCTGCGGACGAAAGTGGGATGGTGACTCCAAGGAAGCAAGCGGACGGTAGGGGTCGCTGGTGGAAGGGCCTGAGCGGTCGCCTTCCGGACCGCAAGCTCGTGTGTGGCGTGCTTAAGGCACTGCGACTGACGGGCGTGTACTTTTGCTTGTGCATCATCCTCGGCGAGCTCGAGAACATGCAGATCGAAGGGTGCGGCCGCTTTGGCGCCGGCTGGGCCTGTGGCAGCACCGGCAACTGCGAGGCCTGGAAGCTGAGCCATGAGCTCGGAGAATACTGCTGGTCGTGGATCGATCAGTTCTATTACGGGGTGATCACGTACGTCACCATTGGCTACGGCGACGTGAAGCCGCACACCAAGGGGGGGAAGGCGCTCGCGTCTTTGCTTGTAGTCATGGGCGTCTTCTCCTTCACGACGATGTTGGCTGAGCTCAACGACCTTCAGCAGGCCAAGCGGCTCGGCGCCGACAAGACCATTCAGCAGCGGATCGACGAGCTGAATGAGGTCATCGCGCAAGATGATGACGGCAAGGTGTCTGCCGAGGAGTACATCATCTTCAACCTCAAGAAGATGGGCAGTGTGGACGACGAGACCCTCGCTCTGCTCAGGGACCAGTTCAAGGCGCTCGACGCGGACGGCAGCGGCGAGCTCGACTCGGGTGATATCACGATGCTCGAGGAGGCCGCCGCTCACTTGGATCGCGAGCAAGAGGCGCGCGAGCTCGCGCGCGAACGCGAGCTCGCCGCGGGGGCAGGCGGAGATGGCGGGGGCGGGGTGAAGATGCTCTGGCCCAGGAAATGAGCTGCTCTTCGTTGACTTCGTGTCAGCACGGGCACGTACGTACACTATCTAGCACGGATGAGCACGTGTTCGCAAGGCTGGGGTGGATCCACGATCCTGTATGCTCTGTTGCTCTCCCGACCGCTGTCATACCTTTTACGTTTCGCGCATGCCCTCGCAGTGCTGTGTGCTGTCGTATAAAGCCGTACCATTTTTGCATTCAGCCAGGGCCACGCCCACGGTCGCCTCCCTCGGACGACCCCGCGCTCCAACTAAGCTCCAACGGCTCCATGCCCGCCTCCCCCGCGGAGCCCGCTGCCCGGGGGCCGCGGCGCCGCGGCGCCCGGGCGGGTGCTCCGTGCGCCACCCGCTGCGGCTGCCCGCGGGCGCCGGGGGTCGGGCGCACGCTCGGGCGGGGGGGGGTGGCGAGGAAGGCACTGGCGGGGGCGCGGCGGGGCGTGGCCGCGGGGCTGGGGCCCGCGACAGTCGCCTCGGCGGAAACCGCGACACGCACAGTCGAGTTCGAGACTGCAGACTCGAGCGTCCCGGCACGCCGCCGGCCCCGGTTACACGCCCGGCGCGACCGCGCGGTCATGCGTCAAGGCCCGTCAAAAGCGTCATATCTCAACCACGGAAACCGTCAGTCCCCCGCGGCCGCATTCCCGGCTCTCGGGCCGCGGTGCTGCACTTGTTGTTGTTCCGCGACGTGAGCTAGGGTGCGTCCTAGGGACTGGAGCCGCGCGCGCGCGATACTAACGACGGATAATGCCCTAGCGCCGGCTCAGTCACTCTAGCGACTCGACTCGTAGCGACCGCGGGAGGCTCTAATCGAATGTCTAAATACACAGAAAAGGCGAGGCCGGAGTCGTGTGATTAGTACAGCGCACCGGCGGGCAGCACGGGAAGAGGCGGCGGGCTCTTGCGATGCATGCTTGCGACAACCTCCTCAACAGATGGCGCTTGCGAAAGCGCGTCATGGCGAAGCTGCTTGAGCTCACCGACGGACACCCCACGGCGCGCGGCTACGCGCACCGCGCCGCGCGCCACCCTAGAAGGACTATTTCGCAGCTGCGGAAACGAGGTGCTCCCGATCAGCCTCGTAGGACTGAGACTCTCGTGAGGGCTGTCGGCTGAGTGCTTGGTAGGCCCGACCTTTTGCGGCGAGCGGTCCGGCGTGCCGCCCAGCGCCGGGAGCTGGTGCACCAGCATTGCCGGCGGCGTCGGCAGGACGCCGTGCTTTCCCATCGGGCTGTGGATTGAGGGGGAGATCTTCTCCTCGGGGAAGGCGAGCTCCTGTAGCGCACTCAAATAGGATCTCGCGCGCTGCGAGACCGGCGCGAGCATATCTCCGAAGAGCTGCTCGAGCTCGGACAATCTTGAGAGCACCAGGCTCACCTTGGGCTGCTGCTGCTGCTCGAGCGCGCGCTGTCGCTCCAGCTCGAGCAGCTGGCGCTCGAGAGATCGCATCCGCTCAAGCGCCGAAGAGCTTTCGCGGTTGGTCCGATCGGCATCGCCGAGGCGCGAGGCAATGCTCGCACGCATCGCGAGGAGGGACGCCTCCGCGTCACGGGCGCGCGCAGCCGCCTGCGCCCCTTCCCTCTCGGCCACTCGGTGCGCATTCATGGTGCGCTCGAGCGCCTCGAGTGCCACGTCGCAATCCTGCTGCGTGCGCGCATGTGCGTCGATCTCCGAAGCGAGGGCTTCAATGCCCTGGCCATTAGCCCATTTGAGCCGCGCGACCTCCGCTCCGAGCTCATCTGCCTTCTTCTGCGCGCTGCTCGCCTTCGCCTCTGCCGCGCGGCAGGCATCCTGCAGCATCCGATCACGCGCCATCGCCTGGTGCGCCGCCCTCTCGAGCTGAGCGAGGCGCGTCTCAAGGCTCGACTTTTGATCGGCCTCCTGCAGCAGTGCCTCGCGCTCTTCGGCAAGCCTCTCGCGCTCACGCTCGGCTTGCTCGAGAAAGTGCTTGGTCGTGTCGAGCTCAAAGCTCATCGAGTCGAGCGTGAGCGCCGACATACGGATGTCCTTCTTGGAGAGAAACTGCACCACCATGGCACGCGTCTCGGCGCGGCGCACGATGCGCGCCTTGAGCTCGAGCCGCACTGCGGTGATCGCCCAGCGCCAGCGCCAGCGCGCGACGACCTGCGCACGCTGATAACCTGCCTTGGTCTGCTCGCGCGCGAGCTCAACGGCCTGTGCTTGATACGCCTCCGCATTCTCGCGGTCCAGAGCCTCCAAGTCAGCCTTGAGCACGGCCAGCTCGTCGCCCTTGGCGACCAGCTGCCGATTGAGCAGCTGGATCTCAGCCAGCTTCTTCGTCTCGGAGTCCGCCAACGCGAGAGCCCGCCTCAGATGGTCGAGCTCGAGCTGCGCGGCGCGCAGCTCCTTCCCTTGGGACTCGTGCTCCTTGCTCAGCTTCCGGAGCTCGAGACCCTTGTCCTTTGCCTCCTTTTCGCTCTCGGCGAGCTTCTCTGCGAGTGTGTCGTGGGAGCGCTGGAGCTTCCTCATCAGAATGTCGTTCCGCTTTCGAAAGCTCTCCATCTCCCCGGCCGCCTGCTGCACCACCTCCATGGTAGCCTCCATGCCCTTGATCTTGTTCCTGTACAGCAGCTCGGTCCCCTTGCTGCCGAGCTCCACCTTGCTCACCACTTCTTTGTCCTTGTCGGACGTGGTCGAGGTGGCGCCGATGCCGATGAGCTTCATCACCTTGACCGCGAGCGTCGGGCTGCAACCCTGCTGCTGCACCGCGTGGGAGATACTCTCGAGCGCGAGCAGCCCGATCGTGCCGCCCTGAGCGCCGCCGACGACGTCGTGCGAGATTGGGTAGCCGGAGAGCGCCCACCACTCGCCCACCAACTCGCCGATGCCTCGCTCGCGCCGGACGGCAGCGCACTCGACGATCGAGCCGCGCAGCACGATGCCGATGAAGTGGAGCGAGCGATCACGCTGCAGGATCACCTGGCCTGCCGAGAAGTTGTGCAACACGAGGCACTTGAGCAGCTCGAGCGCCTCGACCTTATCGAACCCGCGCGCCTCGAGGGACATGGTCGCCACCTGATGACGCACCGACATGTCGGATACAATAGGCCCCTGGGACACCTCAGGCAGCCCGAGGGTCTCTTGGCTCTTTGTCCTCGGGCGCCGTGCGGCCGCGCGCGCGAGCGCGGCCTCGGGTCCATTCGCGCCCACAGCGCGGTTGCTCGGCATCGGATGCGGAAAGATGAGCTTTGATGAGGCCGCCTGCCCAAACTTGTGCATGAGCTTCTGCGTGACCTGCGGGTTCTGCAGGTACATGGCCGGCAGATCGGCGAAAAGCACGCACGCGAGGCTGCCCGAGGACTGCCCGACAATGTCGCACAGGCGCTTGCCGCCGCGGAAGAGTGCCATCTCTCCGACGATCTGCCCCTTGCGCAGCGTTCCTAGAATCTCGCCATCCTCGAGCACCGCGTCGAGCAGCCCTGTGAGCACGATGCCGCACCACGACGCCTCTTCGCCGCACGAAGCAAGCAGCTCGCCGTTCGTGTACGTGAGGTACGACAGGTACTCGACGAGGAAATCGAGCTCGTCTTCATTGAAGCCGCTGAAGCACATGCCAGTCTTCTGCACGGACTCGAGCTGCTCACGAAAGGTCTCAGTAGCGATGTTGAGCTCCTCGGATACGGCGCGCTGCGATGGCCGGCGCGCGAATGGCTTGATGGAGCCCTCCCTGGCTGCGAGGGCAGCGGCGAGCGACACCGACATAACCTCCGCCCTTCACACAAGAAACATGTAACGGAAATTCGGCAAGTTTGGAACGGCAGTCCTTGATTTGGCTAGACAGGGCCAGACTCCTCCCTGTGCTGTGAATCTAGTCCCCCTCCGAGGCCGCTGCCTGGCCCACCGTCCTGCGGGCTGCGGTGCCTACCAGAACCACATCTCCGAGGCATTCGAGCGCCTCATGATCTCCTTTCGGGAGGTCGGCCTCACCCCCAACCATGATCTTCTCCCGGCCAGCTCCCACTTCCCCGACCTTTTCTCACGTCTCGATGACGGCCGACTCAGCCCCGCCACTGTTCCCCTAGGGGCAGCCGCCCACCGTGACCTTGATGACTCCCAGCACGATTCCCCCTCCTTCATCTACGACCTGGATGCCCTTGATGCTACTTGCCACCCACACGCTCAGAGAGCAGCCTCGGCAGTGGTAGCTTCACGCGCTTTCCTTGTCCTTTTGAATGATCCGAACACCACGCCCACGGGCAGAGCCCGCCTTTTGGACGGTAGCTCGGCTAAAGGACCCTTCACTTGGCTCCGGCGCCTCCCCATCCCTTCCAGCGACCCTAGCGACACTCCTTTCTTTGCTTTCCAAGTCCCCCAGCACTTCCCTGTCGCCCTCGCCCTTGACCTTCTACTTCCTCCGCCCACGCAAGGGGAAGGCACCATCCTCCGCTGCACCGCCTGTGCCACCGTAGCCCAACCTTTAGGCCACCCTATTGTCGGCCCAGGCGATCGGCATTTTGTGCCATGCCCCCACGGCATGCGACTCCATTCCACTTGCCATGACCCCGCTGTGCAAGCTCTCGTCCCCTTTCTCGATGCGATCCTCGGTGCCTCACGTGTCACAGCCGAGCGCGGCGGCCAAGGAGGCCAACGAGCTGTTGACCAGTGGATGCAGAATCATTCTATCTCTCACGTCCCCGACATCATCCTCCATGACTACGATAGGCCCAACTCCTTTGTCCTCATCGACATCAAAACTCTCGACGCGGCTGGCGCAGCCCACATCGCAGCTCACCACACTGATCGCGCGCGCATGTCTGCCCACCTTGCCATCGCTGCTCACTCGCGGCGCAACCAGTATGGTGACATCGGGCCCAATATGCGCCTCATCATCATCGCGATCAGCACGTGCGGCGCCATCAACTCTGAGGGCATCGATTTCATCTCACACCTCGCCAGGCGCACCGACAATTCCATTCCGCCTGCCCTTCTCCACCAAGCTTCTTGGTCTGCACCCAGACTAGCCCCTATGATCAGAATGGCCCTCGGCTTCGCCGTCCGGCGAGGCCTCGCGGCAGCCGTCTATCACTGGTGGCGACGCTCCCCTGCTCTTGACCAGCGACCCCCGACGCCGCCTCCGCCCCCGCCGCCGTCTCTGCTA